>CABHPP010135095.1:5700-19910 GCA_902168425.1 Peromyscus attwateri
GTGTGTGTGTGTGTGTGTGTGTGTGTGTGGTGTGTGTGTGTGTGTGTGTGTGTGTGTGTGTGTGTGTGTGTGTGGTGTCTGTGCGTGGAAGCCAGAAGGTTGTCCAGCTCTATCACTCTCTACCTTATTCTTTGAGACAGGATCTCTCACTGAACCTGAACCCAGGCTGGCAGCTAACAAGTCCCAGGGATCTTCCTGACTCCATCCTTCATAGTTTGGGGCTATAGTCACATACAACCATGCCCAACTTTTTGCGTGCATGCTGAGGTCTGAACCCAGGTCCTCATGCTTGTGTGGGAACCACTCTTACTCACTGAGGATCTCCCCAGCACAAGATTTCCTATATTTTTAAGGCCCAGTATTGCTGTGTGTCTGTGCCACACTTTGTCAATCCCTCTGTGGATACTAGGGTTTTCTCTTCTTCTTGCCTATTGTGAATAATGCTGCTAAGGACATGAGTGCATACACATTATTTTTAATCAATTTATTTAAGCATTAACAGCAACCTTACCCACCATTACTAAATACATACCCGTGTTCACTGTCCCGTCTGCATCATGGAGGGAAGGGGCACCTGCGTCCACCCCCCACTCTTCCTTTCTTTATCATTCAGATTGTCCATTTGGATATTTTTAAAGATTTATTTATATTTTAGGATTAAGCGTACATATGTGTGTCTATATGGACATGTGCTCATAAGCCCAGGTGCCCATGGAGGCCAGAGACATTGGATCCCTTGGAGCTGGTGTTACAGGTTGTGAACTGCCTGATGTGGGAGCTGGGACTCAAACTCAGGTCCTCAGAAAGAATAGTAAGTGCTCTTAACTGCCTCTTAGCTGCAACTTGGGGATTTGGGGATTCGACTTGTAGTCATGCTGAGAAAAGAACACAGAGAGACCATTGTTGAGAAGGTGACTCAGCCATGCAGTCAGGGACTCTGTGGTGAGCAGGAGACAAGAGGAGAAGGGGAGAGTGTGACCCATCAGCGGCACTGGGTTTCCATGGAGACATGGGTAGGAGGGAGGGGAGCTTAGGATTGGCTACCCTGAGAAAGGCAACGTATAAGAAAGTTTCTAGCTGTGTGGTACTAGATCTCTGGGGTGACTTAAGCAGGTGGGAGAAGTCCTGGCTTGGCGTGTGGGAGAAAGGCGGAGGAGGAACATGGCTCTTGCCTGTGAAGTTCTGGGCGAAGGGACTGAGAACCTGTCTCCTGTGTCACAGCATACATCCTTCAGTTTCGTCCATGGTTCCTTACATATGACCTCCTCCTCCAGGCAGTTGACTCTGCTTTCTCCCAACTTCAGACATTCATAAAGAAATGCTCCGACTTCGGTAGATGTAGCCGTCTTGTTAAATAAGAAACACAGAGCCAATTGCAAAGTTAAAAGCCCAAGAGGTCAGAGCAATAGCTAAGAGCTAAAAACCTTACCCTTCACTGCCACTGCTGTCCTCCTCAGCAAGAGAGCTACTTCCTGTGTGTTTGTCTTTTTTATTGACTTTCTATTCTGCCTTCTCATTGGTGGTAAACCCAACCACATGACCTCCTCGTAACTGCCCATCTATACAGACCTCCAGGTCTCTATGGTTGGTATTGAGATTAAAGGCGTGTGTCTCCAATGCTGGCTGTATCCTTGAACACACAGAGATCTGCCTAGCTCTGCCTCCCAAGAGCTGGGATTAAAGGCGTGCACCACCACCGCCCAGCTTCTGCTATGGCTTGCTATTAGCTCTGACCCCCAGGCAACTTTATTTATTAACATACAAATAAAATCACATTTCAGTACAAATAAAATATCACCATAGACTTCCTTGTCTGGCTCTCCTCATCCTGCAGGGATTTTCCCTCTGTCCCAAGGGAAGGATTCTAGCAAGAGAAGAATCCAGAGAGGCCTTGCTGGGTCTCCCCATCTAGTAACTTAGCAACCAAGTCTCCATGACATCTCTAAAGGACAAGTGAGGTTTAGGGGTTTTCCAGCTTGCTGAATGGGGTCAAGCACCTGGAGACACAACACTCTATCCCTTGCCTCAACCTCCTCTGTATCCTCTGTGAGACACTTCATAGTAAGTTAGAAGCATAAGTGTTTTCCTGAGTTCTGTGGGTCTGTTGATCAAATTATTTAACTTGAGGAGGGGGGCTGTGTGAACCCCCATTTGCATCCAGTTGATCGAAAGCACACATAAACAACTTGGGACTGACTTGCGAGTGCCATTTGAAGTGCTGGTGACCTTAAGACTGAGCCTGTTGAGACAAACTGTAGACATGACAAGGAGACAGACCAAGGAGATACAGCGAGGCTCTTTCCTGGTTGAAAGTCACAATGGAATTCATTGATTTCTGACTTTTGTGGCATGTAGGGGAAATCTCAAAACTTTGGGGAGGGGGCTGTTCTGTTCTGTTGGTTGTACGGAGGTTTGAACCCATGTGTTTGTGCATGCTGCACAAATGCACTGCCTTCTCTCCACTTGACACAGAGCTTACTAAGTTACCCAAGCTGGCCTTGAGCTCACGGAGCTCAGGTCGGCTTGAACTTGAGATCCTTTTAGCTCAGCCTCCTGAGAAACTGGGATTACAGCCCCTGTCACCAGGCCCCAAATTCCACACCTTTTAGAGACACAGAAAGTCTTTCACTTTGATGGTGGGGTAATAGCAGGGGAAAGTGGATCCTTCGTTCTGTCCAAATACCACATTACACACCATGTTGGCCCTTGTTTCCTCTGAGCAGGAAGAACTTGAGAATCAGCAGAGCCTAGAGGCCTCTGTCACCACCACCCCCTTCCTCCCTTCACTCATAAAGAAGGGACTCACTCTGCCAGGACCAAGAGAATGGGGACTGGAGAGATGGTCCAGCAGCTAAGAGCATGTACTGCTTTTGGAGAAAACCTGATTTTAGTTCCCAGGACCCCAGGGCAGGAGACTCAGAACTATCTGTAACTTTGGCTCCAGGGGACTTGTGGTGGTTTGAATAGGAATGATTCCCATAGACTCATATATTTGAATGTTTGGTCTTCACAGAGTGATACTACTTGAGAGGGATTAGGAGGTATGGCCCTTTCAGGGGTAGTGTGTCACGGGCTGTGGGCTTTGAGATTTCAAAAAGCCCATTCCAAATCCAGAGTCTCTCCCTTCCTGCTACCTTGTGGATCCGGATGTAGAACTCTCAGCTACTTCTCCAGCACCCTGTCTGCCGGTGTACTGCCTTGCTTCCTGCCATGATGATAATAGACTAAACCCCTGAAACTGTGAGCTAGCCCCAATTGTATACTTTCTTTTATAAGAGCTGCCGTGGTCATGGTGTCTCTTCACATCATTAGAACACTGACTAAGACAGAATATGATTTCCTCTTCTGGACTCTGCAGGCACCTGCACTCTCATACATATACCACCCCCAACACACACATATATATCATTTTAAATTAAAATAATTTTTAAAGGACATTCTCACTATAGGGACTGTGGTGAACACTTGAAAGACCTATATTAGTTTATTTTCCAAAATAACCTTTTTTCCACCCATCTCCTCAGTGTGTCTCCTTGTCATGTCCATAGTTTATCTCAACAGGGAGTGGGGTATCTCTCTGACAGAAAAAAAGCGTGCAATTTTGGGGGGCTTTGGGCTAGAAACATTATTAAATGTTTTAACCTGAGCTTAATGGGCCGTCCTGTAGGAGCTTGGGAGACGTTAGTGTTGAGAACTGTCCAGACTGTGGAGGCCCAGCTCAAGTGGTCTCAAAAGAGAACAGTAAGCAACTGGACTAGAGACTATTCCTGTCGTATTTTGGCAAAGGATGTGGCTGCTTTCTGCCCTCTCCCTAAGAACTTGCCCGAGGCTAAAATTAGAAAGTAATGGCCTAATTTCTTTGGTGGAGGAGATTTCAAGACATCCTAATACTGACTCTGTCACATGGTTATTAGTAATCATTCTTATGCAGGTCTACAATGAAGACCGAACAAATGGAGCAAAAAGAAACATAAAATGTACACCTTGGAGGAAAAAGACTGCAGGAAATTTCATGTTGGCGTCAAGGCTTCTGCTGAAACAGATAAGGAGGGTGAAGTGTGGCTCGCTCTGTACTGGGATGAACAGAGGTGTGCCTGGGAAGACAACACACACACACACACACACATACACACACACACACACACACACACACGCTGAGCTCCATCCTGTGAGAGGAAAATGTATAAGGAATTCTCTGTCCCTAAAAAAGCAACAACACAGAAAACCTGCTGCAAATGTGACTCAAGAAGACTGGACTCTATCCAAAGAGGGCGGGAGAGCTTGGCAGTGTTGCCCATGTGGTTCTGGCTTAAGAGCCATGAAGGACACATGAGGAAAGGGGTTGTGGAATCTTCCTCCGTGTTTAAGGCAAGCCACTGATGCCAGCAATGGGTGGCAGGACAGTCCCTTCAGGGAGGTCCTGGGAGGGCAAGAGACCTTGAGAGGCTATTGTGAGAAGCTGTGAAAGTGAAGCCTGGATTGTGTTGGAGACTCTGAGATACTGGAGATGTTAGAGCTGGGAGATATATGCTAAGGAGAGCTGCAGACATGGAACCAGTCCAAGTCCAAAAGAGAGAAGTCCAGTCAGCAAAGCTGGAAGGACAGAGCCATCCGAGCCCTTTAACACAGGACATAGAGCCACAGCATCTGAGTCTGCCCAGCTGTGTTCCAGTCTTGCTTCGGTCCAATATTGCCTTACTGCATCCCCTTTCCTCCCTTTTGGATGCTAATGTATATTCTGTGCCACTGTATGTTGGAAACATGAAATTTGCTTTTTTATTTTATAAAGGGTTACAGTTTAGAGATTTCCCTCGGTCTCAGAAGAGACTTTGACCTTTGAACAGTGTTGGGACTAAAAGACTATGGAGACTTTTTTGTAGCTGGACTAAAATGCATTTTACTTTATTATCTGACCAGAAGCCTTCCGAGGCCAGGGAGTGCAGTGTGGTGGTTTGAATGAGAATGGCCCCCAGAGGCTCGTACTTGGTCCCAGTTGGTGGACCTGTTTGGGAAGGATTAGGATGTGTGTAATGGGGGGTGGGCTTTGAAGTTTCAGAAAGCCTCACACATTCCCCAGGATGCTTGTTCTGCCATCAGGGGTTCTAACTTTCTGGACCAGTAAGTCCAATGCTCTCCTCTGTGAGCAAGCAGCCTTGGTCACTGTGTTTCACCAGAGCAATAGAAAAGTAACTAATGCAGGACTGTCCAAGCCCCTTCTAAATCACCCTCGTTCTCCACTGACTCCCTTCATGTATGTACTTGTCACTGTCCACAGTTTATCTTGTCACATCCCGCAGTTTCTTATTCACTGTGTGAAGAACTCTATAAACTCTTCAGCCTCACGTCTTATTTTTATCTTCACATTTTTACAAAAAGCCCCATGTGTGCATAAAAATATTAAATAAATTTGCATGTTTGTTCTTTATTAAGCTATTTGATGTTAGGCTGATTCTTGGGTCCAGCTGCAGAACCGAAGTTTTTCCTCCCACCACCAGGCAAGCTGTTTCCTCCAGGAGTGAGTCATCTGAGGGAGGGGCAGCTGTCCCTAAATCTGTAAGGCCGCTATGGGAGGTTGAAGCATCCTAAGACACCAAGCAGGGCGGGAGAGATGGCTCAATGGTCAAGAGCACTGGCTGCTCTTCCAGAGGATCCAGGTTCAATTCCCAGCAACCATATGGCAGCTCACGACTATGTGTAACTCCAATTCTAAAGGATCTGACACTCTCCTGTACACACACATGCAAGCAAAACACCTTTTAAAAAACAACAACAAAAAGTCAATGTTTATGAGAAAGAAAAACATGCTGTACTTGAAAATTAAAGGAAACTTAAAAAAAAAAATAAGATACCAAACAAAACCCATAATCAATCCAGGGGTCAAACCAGCCACACACTGGGCCTTCTAAGGTTCCTTCAGCTTTCCCATGGCCAGGCTTAGGAGCACGGTCTGTCTTTCCCCGGAGAGCTGTGTGGCTATAACCTTGCCCGGTATACTTCATTAAGGACACACCAAGCCATCTACTAGGAATTAGAAAAATTGATGCTTATGTATTATTAATGCATTGCATTTGCTATGGGGGCTCAGGACTTGTTAGTTATCTGTCTCATAAAGGCCTGCAGTGGCCTTCTGAGGTTTATTTCCAGGTCTTTGAGTCCTCCAGTTTGAGAGTCATATTTGATGGCTAATTGCAGCCTGCCTACCCTGCCCCCTCTGTGAGTCTTTCTACACAACCCTGGCTGCCCTGGAACTCACTACTATAGATCAAACTATCTTTAACTTTTGTCCATCCTCCTGCCTCTCCCTCCCACGTTCTGGGATTACAGGTATGAGGCGCCACACCAGGCTCGCCTACCTTTCTAACAAGAACTGTGTTCCTCTAGATATGTCCTTTCAGCTTCAGCGTCCATCCAGGAAGGAACAACAGGACTGGAGTGTGTGAGGAGAAAGACTCTTCTTATGTAAAATACGCAGCAAGAGTCAGGGTAGGTAGTGGCATGTGCCATTAATCCCCGCACTTGGGAAGTAGAGACAAGGAGACCAGAAGTTCAAGGTCATCCTCAGCTACATAGTAAATTTGAGGTCAATGCCAGTGACCAGAAACCTCGTCAAAAACAAACATACAAACAAAAAATGGGCTGGAGAGGTGGCTCTGTCTCCCTGCTGCTCTTGCAGAGGGCCTGGATTTGGTTCCCAGCACCCACATGGTGGAGCACATCTGTCTGTAACACCATCTCCAGGGGATCTGACCACTCTCTCTGGCCTGTGCAGATGCTGGGCATTCATGTGATACATATGTAGGCAAAACACTCATACACATAAAAATAAATCTAAAACTTAATAAAAATGAAAACAACACCAAAAAATAAAAAAAAACACATGAATCAGTGCTGTGGGATGTTCTGTATGGCAAATGTGTTGCTAATAAAACACTGATTGGCCAGTGGCTAGGCAGGAAGTAGGCGGGACTAACAGAGAGAATTAAAAGAGCAGGAAGGCAGAAGGAGTCACTGCCTGCCAGCCAGCAACCGCCAGGACAAGCAGCATGTAAAGATGCCGGTAAGCCACGAGCCATGTGGCAAGGTATAGATTTATGGAAATGGATAACTTAAGATATAAGGACAGTTAGCAAGAAGCCTGCCACGGCCATACAGTTTATAAGCAATAGAAGTCTCTGTGTTTCCTTGGTTGGGTCTGAGCGGCTGTGGGACTGGCAGGTGAAAGAGATTTGCCCTGACTGTGGGCCAGGCAGGAAAACTCTAGCCACAAATCAGTCAATAAATAAGATTTTTTAAATACATGGAATTAAATTACCATATCTAAAAATATACAGTTAAATTCAAATGTTTAAAAATAGAGAGTTTCTAACAGGCACAGAATGCAAAAAGGGCCAGAGATGATCTAGGTCCTGCTAGACATCACATTATTCTCATCCTGCATCCAAGACTGACCTGAATTAGCTCAAGTCTTTAAATCTGATTGCTGGGTACCGGAAACCCTGGAGTCAGAACAGCATGCTAATACCATGAGGGTGTAGTCAGCAAAATAAAAATGTGGGAAGCTGTCCAAGGCAAATGGCCTGGTTTATTCACAACTGAAAAAAAAATCTGTAAGGGGAAAAATTAGAACCTATAGTTTAAAAAAAGACTCAAGACATGTATGGGAGCTGAGGGTGGAGTGCAGGGACACCACCCTTGCCTGGTAGGGGCAGAGCACCTGCTCAACCTGATGCTGAAGATAAGACACAGCAATGAGCTGCCATGTTCAGGACTGGGGATGTGGCTCACGTGGTAGGGTCCTTACCTAGGATGCAATCCATCCCCAGCACCAAATAAACTGTCGGGGCGTGGTGGCTCATGGTTAGAATCCCAACACTAAGGAGGTGGGCACTAGAGGTCGGAAATTCAAGGTCATCCCAACTACATAGCGAGTTTGAAGCCAGCCTGGGCTACAAGAGACGCTGCCTCATTAAAAAAAAAAAAATAATAATAATAATAATGTTCAGACCTTGTTTGGACCCTGCCTCAAACCAACTATCCAAAACATTATGGAATACCAAGCAAAGGCCTACTGTGAATACTTTTTAGTCAAGATGATACTGTGATCGTATCTCACAATTTTCCTGTATGTACACACATACATCTAAAATAAACCAAAGTATTTGCAGATTCAAATAAGTGGCATCTAGAGTTTTCTTCAAAATAATTGTGTGTGCCTGGGGAGAGGGCTGAATGGGGTGTAGGCGGAATGATTGACAGCTGGTAAATGTTGAAGTTGGATTGTGAGGGTTCATGATTCTCTCTCTCTGCTGTTGTGTATGTCTGAAAATTTCCATTAAGTGAAAAGCAGATTGAAAGAGTGAGCCCACACCCCTCTATGCCAGCGGTTCTCAACCTTCCGACGCTCTGACCTTTTAATACAGTTCGTTATGTTGTGGTGACCCCCAACCATAAAATTATTTTCATTGCTACTTTGTAACTGTAAGTTTGCTATTGTTATGAATCGCAATGTAAATATCTGTGCTTTCCCATGGTTTTTGGCAACCCCTGTGAAAGGGTCGTTTGACCCCAGAAAGGTCACAACAGGTTGAGAACCACTGCTCTATGCCCTGTCTACAGTGGGCGAGTAGGTGGGTGAAGGTGTTTTTCTGTAACAGATTTGAAATTAGGTCTCAGATTAGAGCCCGCACCAGTCAATGGGATAACATATCCTCTAAGAATTCTGCAGCATAATTCCGTGTTGCTCCTTTGACCGTATTACAAAACAGACACTCGTGGTGTGCAGGTAACTGTGCTGGAGGTGGGGCGAGTCAGAATGAAAATGCACCTGCCCCCCACCATGGCCCCACACTTCCTTGTTCTGAGTCACACAGCCCTTGCTGCCTTTCATCTTGCTGGGGAATCTGGCTTCTTTCAGAAAGAGCTCGAGGCAGCCAAAGCCTCCTAAAGCACTCTCAGAGCAGAAGTCTAGATTGATAAAAAGCCACACTAGCCTCTGAGAACAATTAAGCATGCATTTCACCAAGCAGAACCAGTACATTCCTAAATAGCAGATCATTCTTAAATATTTAATATTCTTCTCCCAGGGTCTTAAAAATATTCACTGTTTTCATTGTGGCTCATCTGAATACAGATGTTTTTCTCTGGGTGTGAGACAATGTTTTATTATCGACCTGCCTTGAAATTAGGTCAGCCCTTGCATTTTGGGGGCTGATTTTTATTCCTCCCTGTGCGGCTCACACCAGTGCTACTGGCCTAGTTACTCTTCATCGGTGTTCTCTTCCAGGCAGGTTACAAGGCTCTGACTAAATTTGCTGTCACGGAACCAGCACTTGTGATTTTTCAGGCTTCCACTCAGCAGCACGGAGCCATCTCTCAAAGCATGCTGCTGCCTCATTTTTAGAGCAGAAAGAGGGATCTACAGGTCCAGAGCAGAAAGAAACGTCAGCTCGTTTCTTTTTTTACCCCTGAATCAACAGTTAAATCCTTGTATCTTCTGAAGTTTAAAATTTTTTAATTTAGTTCAATTTTTCTTTCATGAGGCAGGGTCTAGCTCTGGCTATCTTGGAATTTAATATAAAGATAAAATGATCTTGAACTCACAGAGATCCCCCTGCCTCTGCCTCCCAAGTGCTGGGATCAAAGGCATGCATCAGCACTTCCTATGCCTGAGTCCTTTTAGAAGCTAATTTTATTTTACAAGTCACATCCATTTAACATAAGTGCATATTAACTAACACACTTATGTGCTAATTTCAATATTCATGGGAAGTGTTAAAATATTCTCCTGCCTTTGATGTGGGAGTAGAGGCTGAAAAAAATGAGAGAACTTAATACTTTATGTGTTTTAATTTGATAAAGATAAATTCTCAACTTTAGAGGGGTTTCTCTGTGGCTAGAGTTTTCCTGCCTGGCCCACAGTCAGGATAAATCTCTTTCACCTGCCAGTCCCACAGCCGCTCAGACCCAACCAAGGAAACACAGAGACTTCTATTGCTTATAAACTGTATGGCCGTGGCAGGCTTCTTGCTAACTGTCCTTATATCTTAAGTTATCCATTTCCATAAATCTATACCTTGCCACATGGCTCGTGGCTTACCAGCATCTTCACATGCTGCTTGTCCTGGTGGTTGCTGGCAGGCAGGCTGGCAGGCAGTCTCCTTCTGCCTTCCTGCTCTTTTAATTCTCTCTGTTAGTCCCGCCTACTTCCTGCCTAGCCACTGGCCAATCAGTGCTTTATTAGCAACACATTTGCCATACAGAACATCCCACAGCATTTCTCCTTTCAGCACCTCTAAAATGTGGGTAGTTGTCATGGTTTTGATACTAATAAAGGTGTAGAATCTACGCTGTTAACCTGCTGGAAGAATTATGTCATGATTCATCAGTAATTGCATCTTTGCCTTGAACGAGATTCACTGCCACGCCATCACACAATGTTATTACTAACATTTGCAGTTCATGTCAAAAAAAATCAGCGAAGAAGCTAAGTCACCATAAATGTGCCCATTTCTTTAAAAAGAAATCAGGTGAAATTCCAGAACCTTGACGATATCCCTTTGACAAAAATTCCTCACAAACATTTATTTACTTTAAAAAGATTTGTGTATTTATTTTTGTTAATGTGTATGTGTGTGTGCCTGGTGCCTGCAGAGGCCAGAGGGTGTCAGACTCCCTATAATTGGAGTTACAGACCGTTGTGAGCTGCTTAGAACCAAATTTGGGTCCTCTGGGAGATGGAGGCAGGAGGATCCGAAGTTCAAGGATAGCCTAAGCTACAGGAGACCAGTGGGGGGGGGGGGGGGGAAGAGGTCATACTCCGAGGTAATGTGACATTAGCTCTGACAAGAAGGCCTAGTGTCCAAGGACAGCACTGATGGGCGCTGGGTAAGTAGAGGCACACATGGAGACTGGCCCTTCCTCACCTTGAGAGTGGGCACTTCTGCTCTGGTGACGTCTTGTCACCAGCCCAGCCCATGCAGCAGTGCCAGTCAGCCTGTCAGTGTTGTTGAAAGACATGTGTAGCTGTGGTGAATGTCCACTTAGTTGGCTTTGACTAGCGATTACTCTAGAGGGATCCTCATCCAGTCAGCGGGAGGCCTTACAAGCCACCCAAGCTCTCCTGTGGATTAACATCGCACCACCAGCTCCCATGTAGGTGTTCTAGCCTATGAGCCTGTCTCGAGAGCCTAGGATCCAACTCCTAGGGAGTAAACTTCCCGTGATATACACACACACACACACACACACACACAAACACAGACACACACATATACAAACACAGATACACATAGACACACACACACAGATACAAACACACACACACATACACACACAGAGACATAGACACACACAGACACACCTAAGACACAAGCACACACACAGACACACACACACAGATACAAACACAGACACACACATATACAAACATAGACACACACACACAGACACAGACACACACAGACACACACACACACAGATACAAACACAGACACATACACACACAGAGACATAGACACACACAGACACACCTAAGACACAAGCACACACAGACACACACACACACAGATACACACAGACATGTGCGCACGCGCTTTACACCACAGTAGTGTCTCTATTGCTTAGAGATCTCTGGTCACCCACTGCCCTGGCTCTACAGATGCTGAGGAGGCCTCTCTTCCTGTCAGGCCTGGAACAGGCCATCCTTTTGCTCTGGACTGATGAAATTTGGTGGTTGGCATTAGGTCTCAGGCCCATGAGCTCTTCCCACTATGGTAAGGCCAAGTTCAAGCCCCTCCTTCTCCATGGTGGAAGGGCTCGGTCTGCTACCTAGCTCCCAGTACAACATGAACAAACCTAGTGTTTTGTCTGCTAAGTGTTGTGTCAGTCGTTTTCTGTCACTGTGACAAAGTGCCCGAGACACACAACTCAGGAGAGACGCTTGACTTTGGCTCACAGTCTCTGAGTTCAATCCATGGACACTTACACCTGTTGTTTCTGGGCTTGTGGTGAGTGTGTGTGCGTGTGTGTGCATGTGTGTGTGCGTGCATGCATGCGTGCGTGCATGCGTGCGTGTGTGTGTGTGTGTGTGTGTGTGTGTGTAGAGAGACAGACAGAGAGAGAGAGAGAGAGAGAGAGAGAGAGAGAGAGAAAGAGAGATAGAGAGAGCAAATGCAAACCCATGAGAGGAAGGAAGGGGCTTGATACTGCCCCAAGGGTGTCAGTTCTTTCCCTTTATTTTATTAGTGTGTGTGTGTGTGTGTGTGTGTGCGTGTGTGTGTTCATGTTGTAACTATTCATGTATGTATGGGGATGTGCATGCATGGTGCATGTGTGGGGTCTCAGTCACCAGGCAACTTCCACATTTTGTTTGGGACAGGGTCTCTCATTGGTCTGGAACTTTACCACATGGTTCAGGCTAGCGAACTGCAAGCTTCTGGGATCCACCTGTCTGCACCTCCCATCTCACCATTGCATAGGTGCTGCGGGATGTTCTATATGACAAATATGTTAATAAAGCACCGATTGGCCAGTAGCCAGACAGGAAGTATAGGCGGGACTAACAGAGAGGAGAATTGAGGGAACAGGAAGGTGGAGGAGGAGACTGGCTGGAGCCGCCATGAGGAGAAGCAAGATGTAAAGTACCAGTAAGCCACGAGCCACATGGCAAAGTAGAGATTAATAGAAATGGGCTAAATATAAGAGTAAGAGCTAGACAATGATAGGCCTGAGCTAATGGCCAAGCAGTTTAAATAATGTAAGCGTCTGTGTGTTTATTTTATGAATGGGTTCGGTCAGGGAACCAGGGACTGGCGGGACTTGGGAGCTGGAGAGAAGCTCTCCAGCAACACAGGGGTCACTCAAATTTGCTGGCATAGGCTTAGCTATCTTCCCAGCACCCCGTCACCGTGAGCTCGGTCCCACGTTCTATGTTGCTGTCACCTCTGAACTGTCGCTGAATTGAGTCCAGGAAAGAAGTAATGTATTCGTGTCGTCAAAGCCCTCCTAATCCAACCACTTCCCAAAGGCCACAGGCCGCCTGGATGTGAAATGTCCCTCACAGATTCACATGTCAAAACACCTGATCCCCAGTTGGTCAAACTGCTTGGGAGAGTTGTGGAACCTCAATGGCAGAAGCAAGTCACTGTGGGTGGGCCTGGAGGCTTTTCAGCCCAGCCCTAACTGCTGTTCACACTTCTTGAGTGCTGACGAAGTATGGTTATCCAGGCTCCTGACGCTGACAGCAGGATCCCCCATGCTGCCCAGTCTCCTCCACTTTGATGGCGTGTCTCCCTCAGAATTGTTAGCCTGATTAAGCCCCTCTCCCTTAATCGCTTTTGTTGGACTATTTTATCACAGCAGCAGGGAAGTAACCGTGAAGAGGGAGAGAGGGGGGAGGAAAGAAGCCATTTCTTACAAGTACACTAATCCCACCACAAGAGCCCCACCCTCATAACCTCCACTAAAGCTCATCTGCTTCCTCATGGGCTAATCTTCATTCTCAATTTGGAATTAAGAAATACCTGGGACAATTACGAGGCACCTCAATCCAACCCTGGCATCTCTGATCTAGCAGTCTTTCCCTTTCCCATCACTATTCCTCCAGACTCTTGGGGACATTTCCTCATATGACCTTGTTCCTTTGCCGTGTGTAATGTTGTTGCATCAGGAAAGTGATCTGTTCACTTTTCATGGGAAGTGACGTGAGAACATCTATTCACCTCAGGTGGGTACCAACAACAGACAAAAGCTCCCAGCCTAGCTGCCTCAGTGAGCCTCAGGTTCAGTGAGAGACCCTGTATTAAAAAAAAAAAAGTGAAGGAAAGTCGTGCAACATTGATCGTGGACCTCCATGTGCTATGCACACACATGCATACACCCACACTAAGTGTGTGCATAGCACACACACACCAAACAAACAACAACAAAAACTTCAAGAATGAAGGTTCCATAAAGCAAGGCATTTTAATTTTGTCCTGGACTTAAGGAAACCATTTTGAAGTGTGCACAGGTGAAATGACTGGTGTCTAAGATTGGCTTTAAAGATTATATAAAGAGGACTACCTCCTGGGCACGATGGCGCACGCCTCTAATCCCAGCACTCGGGAGGCAGAGGCAGGTGGATCTCTGTGAGTTCAAGGCCAGCCTGGTCTACAAAGTGAGTTCCAGGACAGCCAGGGCTACACAGAGAAACCCTGTCTTGCAAAAACAAA
>CABHPP010135096.1:0-13667 GCA_902168425.1 Peromyscus attwateri
ATATTGCAAATTTTGGTCTTTTCCAATTTTTCACTACCACAAACAACTGTAAACCAAACAGCCTTGAAGTTAATTAAGTGAAAACTTTGACCATATGCTTAATTATTTCCTTAGGATAAATTTCTAGTAATTGAATTTTGGTTCATTGTTTATACATATAGTTATGGCCTTTGATATACATTATCAAATTACCTTGAACATCATTTGTATACATTAAAATCACTCCAGCAGAGACCAGGTGCTAGCAAAAAAAATAAAAATAAAAGTATTTCATTGTTATTTTTATTTCCATTCCAGAGTAAGTTGAGAAATTGCTTAATAATTTTTGCCAAAAATGTAGCCAGCTGTCTTGATAGCATTGTTAATTAAACCATAACAATTAACATAGTTATATGATATACAGAGAAACACACACAAGATATGCACTTATTTCATAGGCTTTAAATAAACACGTTTGCACATTCACTTAGGAAATGAGATACACAGATACCCCATTCCTAAACACCAGTACTATTTACCTAAAGACCTAGTTTGTCAGTCTGTTTCATAACCCTTGAGTTGTATGTGGAAAAACTTTAAAGGATCAAGAACAACCATGGCAGAAGAGAACAGGACAGATTATCTTCCTTAAACAGTATATACATTGTGAATTGTCAACCAACATATTTGAAAGCTGTTCATAGACAATTTGTACAGTTAATTGAATAAGAATGTCCCCATAGGCTCATATATTTGAATGTTTAGTCATAAGGGAGTAACATTACTTGAGAAGGATTAGGTGGTGTGGCCTTGTTGGAGGAAATGTATCACTGGGTTTGAGCTTTGAGATTTCAGAAGCCTAAACTATGCCCAGTGTTTCTCTCTTTCTGCTGCATAAGGATCTAGATATAAAACTCTCAGCTACTTCTCCAGTACCATGTGTGCCTGTGTACCATCATGCTCCCCATCATGATTACAGTAGAATAACATCTGAAATTTTAATTGAGCTCCATTTAAATGACATATATATAATCACTGCATAAATACATTTATATGCTTCTTATAATCAGGAACAGTTAAAGGTTTGTACATAAAACATTGCCTTCTATTTTTAAGATTTATTAATATTTATTTATATGTGTGTCTAAGTATAGGTATATGTCTATGAGTGAAGGTATCTGTGGAGGCCAGAAGGGGGCATCACATCCCCTGGAGTTGGATTTACACATAGTTGTAAGCCACCCAACATGAGTGCTATAAATACAACTCATGACCCCTGGGAGATCAGAAAACAAGCATACTTAACCACTGAGCCATCTCTACAGCCCCTGAAAATATGCCTTCTATACAGGTTAAAAAAAACTTCAGACAGGTTGGCTACTCCTGCAATTAAATGACCTCTACTATTTGACTTCAGCTTTATATTCAGTAAAGCTTATGAGGCATGGTTTCTATGTTGCTAATACCTATCTGCTCAATGTCTTCAATACAAGTTGGCATATAACTATTACCTTCGCTGACCATCCACTTAGCACATAGTCCCTTGACAAGAGACATAGTACCAGAAATCTCTTCACTGACATCCTGGACTTTTACATTTTTTCCCAGGAGGAAAATTCATACATCAAAGAAGAATAAAAGAGCAGGTACCTCATTTTTCTATTGATATTTGAATACATTACATTCTTAAATATTATACTTTAAAGAAAATGATTCTTAGACCTTAACTCATTTCCCTTGTAAATACTGTACTTTCAAATACCCAATCTTAATTTATTTAAGAGTGACTACTGTGAGCCTTTTGCCCTTGAAAAGGATGCCTTCCTATTGATAGTCTTAATTTGGATTTAAATGAGCCTATTCATTTTTCAGTGATGTGATGTTTCATAATGCTTCTTTGCATAGGATCAGGCTTCAAGTATATTAATTCTGCTTACTTTGTGTGAATATGCACCACCTGATGAATGGATTATAAAAGTTATATTCATTTATCAAAAGCCTGTGCCATGACCAAAGCAAGGATAATAAAGATCGACACATTGTGAAACCTTGAGAAAATGCTCTCATCCAACTGATCTTAACCAGAAATTTGCTGGTATTTGTACCAGTGAATGAGTCAGGGGACTCTGAATTCAGAAGCCCTATACCATCAAGCCAACTTCATATCTGTATTTCTGTTGTATAGCAGTTTCTTCAGAGACAAAACCATCTGCCATGAAGTGTAGCTTATTATGACATAGGCTGTTCTAAATCAAGGTGAAACATACCATCTGCAGAAAAGTTTGTTAATATCAGGAGGGATGGAACATGAAAGCTTCAGCAAGTCTCTGAAATGGATTATATTCAATAGGCCCCTATCTCTCTAAGAATAAATAAGCTGGGAGGGCTGCTCAAGATACTCTAACACAAGTTGCACTGTCTAGAAGGGGCTAAAACCAGCTGAGCCACCTGGAAGAAGCAGTGGGCAACTGAGCTACCCAAAAGACAGTTTATAACTTGTTGAACTGCCTATAGATTGATTAAAATGCTCCTGGGTTCCAGCTTTCGTGAATTATCCATGCTGGGGTGATGTTTTGGTGACAAAGCCGTCTTTGGGGCATTTCTGCTCCTGTAAGCAACTCTATCCACACTCCTATAAGTAGCTCCAATAAAACTCATGTTGGACTTTGCCACTATTTTTACTTTGTTCTATTATTCATTCTTTATCTGTGATGAGTAGATGTTTTGTGTGTGTGTGTGTGTGTGTGTGTGTGTGTGTGTGTGTCCGCAAGAATAATGTAACACAATATTTTCCAATTTTGATACTTTGTTCCCTAGAAATTGTGTTATGACTCCAATGTCCTTGGCTATTCCCTCTGTCCTGTATCTGAATGCTGATTCTGTTCTCTTCTGAGCTCATGTGTGTGTTTCTATCAGTATGAGACACAGTTCACATAATATGAAGAACAATTTTAGATTTGTGTCCAAATACCACTGTGCCACTATAGAAGGATAGTTTTCCTCTGACTGCAATTATCATCTAATAATCCAGATAACTTCAGTGAGAAAGTCTTGAGTCCATAGATGATAAATATTTCCCTCTAACTGGGAGAAAGAAGGTCTTAGGCTCACAGCTTTGGTCATTAGCTAAGATTTAATTATATATCCATGTTGTTGTGTTTATTTTGAGAAATGCCTTCTGCTTGTGTATATAATTTTAATTTTATTATGGAAATGATTCCTTAAATTTTTAAAAATTTTAAGTAAGAACCAATATAAAAATATATTCAGTGAGTATTACTGGAAGCAAATATGGCAAGCTTCATGAGCTTGGTAGGCATATAAATAAAGTTTTAGAAACAAACCTGACCTAGAAAGTTCCCTCCACATACTCTTCGGAGACATTTGAAATGTCACTTATTTAGAAAGGCATCATTGACTCTTTCCAAACCTGATTCTAACTGCCCTATTTTTTAGAAAATCTGTCCCCCACTACACAAACACATGATATACAGCCTTTTATTAACATTGAGTATTTGTCATTATGCTTGTTACCACACTATGCAATTTCAATGTATTCAGGATGTCACATGCTAATTTATTAGTAAGTCTAGAGCTCGCACAGATAGACACTAAATTATTTCAGTTGTTTGAATTTCCACTTCAATCTCTAAAACACAGGTGTAAATTATTGTTCTTTGGGTTTTTCCCAATATTTGGTGTTGTCTCTGCATTTTTCTCTTTCTTGTTAGTTCTAATTTTGGCCAATAACAAGACAAAGGGTTTGCAACTTTAGATCACATGAGAGTTGGTATAAAAAGAGTAAGCTTATAAATTTCACTAATCATCAAGACTGTTTCAAGTTGTCTATTGGCCTGAGATTTCATAAGTTAGAGTTTCATTGCATCTGACTTTTTTCTCATCATTCCATGAATGCAGGATTGGAAATCATACAGAAAATCAACTATCTTGTTGAAGGTACTTTGACAGTTGTTAGACATATACCTAAAGAGATGTGATCTAGGGTATGTGATTGTGAGCAAAACTTACCAACTGGAGACATGGATGACTGGATTGCAAGAAATAGTAAAATTCATGTATATGATAGATGCCAAGAGATTCAGCCCTGAAAATGGCTTATAGACAATATCTATTATTGGAGAGACGACATCTTATCAGTTAGTAATTGGGAATTTGATTAGCCAATCAATACTATCCTACTTTAACAATCTATAAAATATTTCACTGCAAGCTTTTAAATGAGTTTCTAAATGACTCATTAATTACATTTCTTTTTTTTAGGGGGAAATCGTAATGCTCCTTTATAACAAACTAAGAGCTATTTAAAGAGAAAGGCCACTGCACACAGGAAAAATGTTGCATACTCTGTGCTTCATTTGTATAACAGTGCAGCATATAAATCACATTATTATTACTGTGTGCAACATATCACTTAATGAAGAAATCAATAATCCTCACAGATGCATGGTTTTTTTTTAGTATTTTAAGTAAATTAGGGAAATTATTTCAATAGACATAATTGGTCATACAGGAGAAATTGGGTTGTGAAAATGTAGTGAATTTGCACTTTCTGAGTACACGTTATTTAATTGTACAGGTTAATGTATTACATGGAAGTTAAAAGTAAACCTAGACTAAAACTTGGAGTAACATGATCCTGTGTGATTTTGTAGATTGAAAACCTGTATTCACTAAAATAATAGTCACCCTATGTGACTTACATTTACTTTTAAGATCCTATGGTCCTGCCTCCTTAGGTGGTTTTATCTATCTATCTATCTATCTATCTATCTATCTATCTATCTATCTATCTATTTATTTTGATGTCTGTGTATTTGTGTATGCGTGCATGCCTGCGTGTGCGTGCACACGCGTGCGCACATGTGTGTGTGTGTGTGTGTGTGTGTGTGTGTGTGTGTGTGTGTGTGTGAAGCTCAACCTTTGAATTTTCATTTGGGCTCTCAGCATGGACTTTCAGAAGAGTTCACTGGTGTAGAGAAAGCTAGCTCTCACTTTTCCTGCCTGGGTTCACCTTTATGTTTCTCATGCCCTCTGTAGTTAGGTGTGGCAAAGTTGTTGAGAGCTGACTGGGGAATGTGAGTAGCTGGTGTAATGTCTAGCTCATGGAAATGCCCTAATTTTGCTCCTTTATATTATTTCCCTTGCTACAAATGAATGCAAAAGTAAGTCCTAGTGATGAAAGATACTGGAATGTAGGATTTTTAAGAAACAGAGCATCTTTACAGCAAGAAGAATCTCACTGTATCTGTATTAGAAAATATCATGATGAGCTCTCATCATACATTTAGGGGTACCTAGTAGTTCAGTTGAGCCTTCCTCAATTACTAGTTACCAAAAGTCTATTGAAATGAAATTCAAGAGTTAAGTGCTTAGACTTAATAAAAGATTGCATGAATTTGACCAATTGTTCTCAATTGTGCTGTTGAACAGTTAAATCAGTTCTCTGCCTAAAGTTCTTCATGAAAAAAATGAGTAGTAATCATCACTCTAATTAATTACTGGCAAAATGAAATGAACTTACAAGTGTATATGTTCTCCTTGGTGAAAGAAGAGTTCACATCAGCTTAGTGATTTTTTTTAATAACCATTCCTCTAAGGATCTTTGAGACCTGAGATGAAAATACATGGTCCAATGATGGAACTAAATGAGATGTAAAGCCTTATGCTATATTAGGCAACATGGCTGGTCAATGTAGGGCATATACGATAGAGATAGAATCAGAAACCGACCCTCTGATGGGAAAGCAAACAAAGACACTGTCTTAATCAGTGGCTATGCAGTTCTCCACTCATATGGAACCCCAAATGTTAAAGATTGATATATACCTTTTCAAGAGGGTAAATAAATACCAGCTACCTGAAAAGACATTTACAGGTGGGAGAGACGAGAGCGCTAGGAGAGGAGGTATCATTTAAGGAAAATTTGATGGGAAATGGCCTTAGCAACAATGTGAACATGGGAAACCCAGAGTTCCTTGGGAAACAGACAGAGCTTGAGTCCTTGGGGTATCGTGGGAACCAGGAATTAAAGAAAACATCAACCTACGCTATCTCTTTCTGTCCTGTCAACATACAATGGAGACAAATGTAGGGAAGACAACACATGTGAACATTATCATGCCATTTTTACTAGTCAGAAATGTGAAGTCTTGGGGCTGTTACTCAATTCTAACATGTCAGGCATAATTATACAGAGGGAAAAGATTTTATATCCATCTTGAGATAAGTGGTGACTGCCTTCCCATAATTATGTGAGTGTGTTTAATTATTTCATTAAAAGCAAGCCTTGGTCTATAAAATATAAATTCCTACTGTGCTCTCACTTATTAATTTTTCTATATGCAAGCAAAGCACTTTAATTCAATTTCTAGTCACTACTTTGACAGTAGTCATCTGTGCCCTCCTGGTTGGGCTTTAAAGTCAAATGAATGTTTAATATTTTTCATTTCATTTGGCTAAAATAATTTTAAGTGTTCCTAATGAATATCTTTCTGACTAGATCTCATTATATAATGGATTTCTATTGCAGGATCTGAGAACACTTTCAAACCCAGGTTACAGAAAAATGGGATGTAATTAGGACACAGTAGGAAAATCTGGTTCAAGAGAAATAAATCTTTAACTTAATCTCTCCATGAACACTTATGGTTAATCCATGACCCAACCCAGTTGCTTAGAACTCTATTTCAAAGGGTATACAAAGGATATGGTATTTTTCTGTCTGATAGTATTTTATTTCCTAGTGAAGTTCAGTATCTATTTCATCTAACAGAACTGTCAGTTGTTTTATGTGGTATGGTATCTGAGCATAGAAAAAAGTTCAGTCTTAGGACTTTTTGTTTTAACCCTTAGGAAGAAGAACCCTCCCACTTTCTCTGATGTACACATCTGTGAAGCCCATTTAAACTAAAGGGTTCTTCTACAGTTTTTGCCTGAAGATGGATTTACAGCAAAGTCAAAAGAAGAAAGTAGTAAAATTATGTTTCCTTGAAATAATTTGTTCTCTTTGGTCTACATGTTCTTGTACCTAACTCAGTTATCCTCAACTAGTCTTACACCATTGTCTTTGGAACAGCTTTCGGTAGCACCTGCATCCCTTGCAATGTAAAGATACCGATCCTCAGATCTCACCCCTAGCCTATTGAAACTTCTCTAGGGGTTGAGTTAGGAAAGGCTTTGGGATAAACCCCAAAGGTACAGTGACACCAGTGCCCGCTGAACGGAACTCTGATTCTGATAGCCACCGAAGTTTGAGCACTCCTGGGTCCTAAGAACTGTTGTGCTTCATGTTCTTGTTTAACTTCATATAGAGCCTAGGAAATAAACCTTCAATATGAAGAAGGGCTCTCTGGATTACTGTTTTTCATCCATTCATTTAATCATTTATTCACTGGTTCATTCATAGCATTTACTAAGCTATTAACCCTGCAAGATACAGAAAATAAGAAATAAGATAAACTTTAATTTCCAAGAATTCATTGGATGCAGATAGGTGGAGATGATAAGTATTTGACCTATCACTCTTCACTCCTAAATAAACAGCTATCACAAGCCTTCCCCATAAAACACTCAAGGTAATACTGATCCAACAGAACTAACTCAGCTTCCATATCAACCATCCCTAGGACACAAGAAGCATACGTTTTATTATTTATGAACTTTTTCTATTTAATGTAATATATTCTTTTGTTATATGACTTGAGAGAAATTTCAAGGTCCTGTAACTGAAACAAGAAGTATTTCATTGTTAGGCTCTAACAATAACTTTTTAATGTATTTATATCCATGTGTGTATACATTTGTCCACAGTTTTTTAATTAATTTTTTGGTTTATTGAGACAGGGTTTCTCTGTGTAGTCCTGACTGTTTGGACAAGGCTGGCCTTGAACTCATAGAGATCATCTTGCCTCTGCCTCCTAAGTGATGGGATTGAAGGCATGCAATACAACCACCTAACATAGTTTATTAATGGTTAACTTAGAATTACATTCTGCTTACTTTTATATTATTTTGGTAACCAAAGCACTCAATTTTATTTGCTTTATCAACACATTAGTTGTACATGACAATGAGTTTCAGTGTGTTATTTTCATACATGCATACAACAAGCATTGATCACATGCAACCATTCTTCTTTCATGTTCTCCTTTCCACTCCTCCTTCACCCTTCCCATCCCCTAATAATCAACATAAACTCAGGTAAAATTTTTCTCGTAGTTTCCACATATGAGACAGAACATCTGGTATTTGTCCATATTTTAATTCATTAAACATATTTCTAGTTTCACCTACTTACCTGAAAAGGAAAGGATTTATTTTTCTTTATTCCTGACTAATACTCCTGGGACTGTTGACATATTTTCTTTATTCATGAAACTATCAACATGTTTCCAAGCAGATTCCATATCTTCACTATAGTGAACAAGTATGTACAGGCAAATATCTTCTTTATATATATTAATTTCATGTCCTTTGGATACATATGCAAGGGTAGGATATTTGGTTTATGCATAATTTCTACTTTTAGCATTCCCTAAGGAATTTTTTAAGGACTTCCCTAAGTGCCCTGTTTAGTGGCTGAACTAATTTACACCCTCACTCTTAGTATACAGCTTTTGTTACTTTTATTGGTGTAGTAACCAAGTATGCAGAGTGATAGGTTTCATCTACTTAGAGCACATTCAATTCTTCCCATACTTCCCCTTCCTATCTTTCTTTTCTCAGATAAGTCTCACTCTACTTTTACATTGCTCATGCACACACACACACACACACACACACACACACACACACACACAGTGTCTAAGACCAACATACGGAAGAAAACATCTATTACTTACTCATCTTTATGGATACGCCTATTTAGACCAATACAGTCTGCAGGACAATCCATTTTCCTTCAAACGCATATTTTTGTAATATTTTATAACCAAATAAAACTTAATTGGGTAAAAATGACACATTTTTTTCTCATTTGTCAGTTGAAAAACACAAACTGATTTCATGGCTTGGATATTGTGAATACTGGTTCAGTAAGCATGGATGTGAAAGAGTCCCTGTGATAAGTTGGCTCAGTCCTCTGGGAAGTGACATAATGAGATCTTATGAATCCATACTATTTTCTACAGTAACTGGGTTAAGTTATATTCTAACCAGCAGTGAATGGGGATTGCCCTGTATGCTTGCTAGCAGTTGTTGGAATTTCTTTTCTTTTTATTTTAAACATATGTAATAAGATAAAACAAAAACCATCACAAGATTGGACAAGGAAAACCAACAGAAGAGGGTAAAAAGCCCCAAGAGCAGGCACAAGAACCAAAGACCCATTTGTTCTCACACTCAGGAGTCCCATAAAAATGCTAAACTGAAAGTTGTAATATATAAACAGAGGACCTAGTGCAGACCCATGTAGGCCCTATGCTTGCAGCTTCAGTCTCTGTGAGTTCATCTGAGCTTTGCTCAGTTGATTTAGAGGGCCTTGTTCTCCTGGTGTTCGCCATCTCCTCGAGCTCTTACACTCCTTGACTTCCTCTTCCAAGGGGTCCCCTGAGCTCAGAAAGGAAAAATTAAATGGAGACATCCCATTTAGAGTTGTGTGTTCCAAGGTCTCAGTCTCTCTCTCTCTCTCTCTCTCTCTCTCTCTCTCTCTCTCTCTCTCTCTTTCTCTCTCTCTCTCTCTCTCCATAATGTCTGGCTGTAGGTCTCTGTATTTCTTCCCTTTTGCTAAAGGATGCCACTTCTCTGATGATGGCTAAATAAGGCACTGATGGATGAGTATAGCAGAATATCATTAGGAGCCATTTTATTGTTGCCATTTTTTTTTTTAAGAACCATCTGAACCACAATATTTTGCTTTACCCAAGGTCTCTGGGATATCTAGTCTCTGGTTCTTGGTCACCTGAGCAGTATTGGTTCCATCTCATGGAGTGGGCCTTAAGTCAAATCAGACATTGGTTGGTCACTCCCACAGCTTTGTTCCATTGCCCTAGCGTATTGTGCAGGCAGGACAGATCAAAGGTTTTGTGTCTTGGTTAATGTTTAAGTTTTCTCTTTGGTAGCCTGCAAAGTACCTTCCTGTATCAAAATCACTGGAATGTAGGGGTGAAGATTCTACATATAGGTATCAGCTCACCCTCTCCATGTTCAATGATTTGTGTGGGTGTTATCTTCAACAATGGGGGCCTTGCTGACAGTTTGTGGAAGGAAACTTATTGTCTTGGCAACAGCTTGGGTTGTTTGGGAATTTCCATGGAATCCCTTTGACCAACAACTCAATTGGATGCAACACAGTCTCAGTACTGGAAGCTTTGTTCAATGGCAAGAGATGGCCACCTCGGACTCTGTCTTCTTCATTACTTGGAGACTTCCTTAAGATTGCCTTCATAAGTTTTAGGATGTTTCCATAGCACTAGATTTCCATCACACTCCTCTCATGCCTCTCAATTCTAGGTGTCTCTCCCCACATTCCCTCCCTCAACTCCAGCTCTCCTCTGCCTCTCAGCCTGATCCTCCCATTCCTTACCCCCTTCTTCCAGTTCACCCGTAAAATCAATTCTAATTCCCCTTCCTAGGGAGATCCACGAGTCTCCCTAGTCAGTTCCTCTATATCTAACCTCTCTGGGTCTATAGACTGCAGCTTGGTTATCATTTATTTAATAGTTAATATCCACATATATGTGAACATACACCATATTTATCTTTCTGGGTCTGGGTTATCTCACTCAGGATGATCTTTTTTTCTAATTCTGCATTTGTTTTGTTAGTGATAGCTGTTGTGACTAGAGTGAGAAGGAAAAGAAAATGTTTGAATTTGCATTTTTCTGATGGCTAAGGATATTAAGCACCTTTCATCAAGTATTTCTTGGCCATTTTTATTTCTTCACAAACTTTGTATTAGGCTTATTCACCATTGAATGAATTCCTTGGTTCTTTTTGATATTTATTTGTCTTTGAGTTCTTTATATATTGTAAGTATTACTCCCCTGCCATACATAAGGATAACAAAGATTTTCTTCCATTGTGTAGATTATTTCCCCACTTATTAGTGATTATTCCTGTTTACAAGCTCTTAAATTTCACAAATCACATTTCATGATTCTTTTTATTTCTTGAAATGTTGGAGTCATTTTCAGAAAGTTTTTGCTGGTGGTTTTATTTGAAGTGTTTTTCTCTATCAATCTCGGACTTTTATGACTTATAGCAGGGCCACTGATTCATCTTGAATTGATTTTGTATCTGGTAAGACATAGGTCTATAGTTTCACCAGTCTACAGCAAAGACCTCGCTTCTTCAGCCCTCTTGGTTAAAAAGGATATTTTTTATTCAATAGATTATTTGTATTTGTGTTTCAAAAAATTCAGGTGACTACAGATACATACACTGATTTCTGGGTCCTCTATTCTATTCCATTGATCTGTGTGTCTGTTCCTGGACCAGCACTAGTGTGGTTTTGTACTGGAGTTCTGCACAATAATTTGAAGTGTGATAGTGATACTTTCAACTTCCAGCACAGTTTATTTTTGCTCAATATTGTTTTGGATATTTGGGTTTGTTCATTTTTCCATATGAATTTTAGAATTGTTTTGCTTGTTCATGTGAATAATGGGATCTTTAAGGAGTATTGAATATGTAATTCAGTTTTTGTAAAATAGCCATTTTCACCATATTTTGCTGGTATGAGGATATGGGTGGACTTTTCATCATACTCAGGTTCTTTCTTCAGTCTTCTGGAATTTTCTATCCAGAGGTTTCTCAATCCCTTGATTATATAATCCCTAGTTGTTAAATTTTGATGCTATAGTGAACAGAGTTTTTTACCCTGATTTCTTTATCAACATGATCATTATGGATATAGAAAATATCTTGATTTTTACACATCCACTCTAATTTTTAAATGAAATCAAGTTTAATTCCAAGAGTTTAAAATTTTTGTGTAGTTTCTCTTGCTGTGTTGAGCTCCCTTTCTCCTCTTCTTCCTCCTCCTCCTCTTCCTTCTTCTCCTTTCCCTCCTCCTCCTCCTCCTCCTCCTCCTCCTCTTATTTCATTGTGGTTAGATGGGATAAAACAATTCACTTCAGTTGTCTTGTGTTTGTTAACTTACCTTTCTGGGACAGAGCTAGAACCTTTGTAGTGTTTTGTTTCCTGTGTGGTTTTTCCCTATAACCCCAAAATGTGATTCGTGACCCTAGACATTGTCCTTTCTAACTGGGCAGTTTTTCCCTATTTATTCCCTATTATCATCATTATTATTATTTTTCACCAGTATTTGGACCTGGAACCTAAAGGCACTTACCACTGCTTGTCTTCTCTGTGGTGCACAAGTCTATGGCTCACACAGGTTTCCATGAAACAGTCTGTGGTTATGACTTAGTGTTTCCCTTCTAACCAAAGGATTTCTGCAGAGCAGTTCTCAGAGTATAACTTCCTGACAATTGTCCTCAAATTCCTAGGGTGGTCTCTGTAGTAAAGTGTCTTTGTCACCTCAGCTGCCTGGATATCCAAGTTGCCTAGATACCAACCTATCAGGGGTCTTTTTAAAAAGGCTTCTCGTACCTGCTGCAGCTCAATGCCAGGGAGAGATGATTTTCCTGGCATCTTTGTGGTACACAGACCTCAAAATTCTTGTCCCCTTGTACTGCATAGTTTACTTATCAATGAGTTCATCATTGTGAAATTTAGGCTCACTATTCCCGTTTCCATACCTCTCTCTGCCTCCTCACACTTTTTGATCTGTCTTCATCTCTCTATCATCTATCTCCATTCATCTTTATCTCTATTTAGCTCTGTCTTAATTTTCTTCATCTGTTTCTACCTATCTCCATATGTATCGACCTACTTTTCTGTCCATGTCTATCTCTATTTTTCTTCAGTATCTATCTACCTACCTATTAATCATTCTCTCTCTCTCTCTCTCTCTCTCTCTCTCTGTCTGTGTGTGTCTCTGTGTGTGTGTGTGTGTGTGTGTGTGTGTGTGTTCGTGTGTGTGATGATGATAATCTAGGAAGCCTAATGAACAGGTATAGGGCATACGTTCTAGGATGTCTGTGTCTTAAACCATGGTTCCCACTCTCTCTGTGTTTGGATCCACTTTGTCCTTGATGCTGAGCATTCCCCTACTTGTGGCTCTGTTCTCAGAAAAAAAGACATTTTTCTATCTTCATGGTGTACATCATAAAAATCCCCCCTTCTTGTACAATTGGAAACTTTTGTGCCATTATGAAGATTTCTGCCTCAGAGGATGGCTGGTCTCCAATTGTCTAAGCTATTTCTTGGAAGTTATGGCACTTGGTTGCATGAGTTCCATCTTCAATCCCAGTTTTCCTCTCCTTTAATTTTTTTTCATACAATATATATGATCACGTTTTTCCCCTTCTGTAACCCCACAGATCCACCCCTTCTGAAGCAAGTTGTATTTCTCCCTTAACCTGGGTCTGAAAGATATTAGCTGTGATGGGTGAGTTTTGGCAAAGTGTTTACCTTGTCAGAGTCAGATCCTCACTCTATGACCTACATGAGAGTGGAATTACTATTTTAGCACTTTAGTCAGATATAATAGAAACATCAAAGTATGTGACATACACATTATATGGTTATTCCTACCACCATACCTGGATTTATGGCCTGATCAGAAGACAGGCATCTCCTCAGATACTGTTTTTGTGGGCTTT
>CABHPP010135097.1:0-27011 GCA_902168425.1 Peromyscus attwateri
AAAAAAAAAAAAAAAAAAAAAAAAAAGTTAAATATAAATTTTGACTGCAGAAATAATTGTCACCCCTTTGTCTGAGTGGACATTTGACAAACTCTGATAGAGACATTTTTGGCTTTGCATTGTGGGCACGGGGTGCTCCTGGCATCTAGTGGGTACTACCCAGGAATGTTGACAAATATCATAATGTTCACAGGAGGGATCTGCCCAGTGTAGATCCCCATGTCTATGTTGTTATAGACATTGTCTCATTTGTCCATATTGTGATAGAGAACAACTGGGTGGCATGCTCCAGAAGGAGCCACTGTTCCCTCCAAGTCTGTCAGAGGAGCTTCTTCGTGTGAGAGAAGGTGATTAATACAGAGACCTGCAGCTTGTCAGAGAGAAGAGGATGAACTATGGTTCTCAGCCCTGAAAGAGACATCTACATCACATCCCCTCCAAAGAGAGCTCAGGAAACATTTCTGAAGAGGGGGATGGCTGAAGATTGTAGGAGCCAGAGACCAAGGAAAAAAGTTCCTGCTAGATATGACAGGATTGTCACACTCATGAACTCACAGGAACTCCATGTGACTCCGCTGTGTGTAATTGTGATTTGTTTGTATGCCCTTAGCCCTTATTTGGGAGAGGTGCCTGTTTTTTTTTGTTTTGGTGTGTGTGTGTGTGTGTGTGTGTGTGTGTGTGTGTGTGTGTGTGTGTGTAACATGGGCATCTGTGCATATGTATACCATGTGACCACATGTGTGACTTCCAATGAGCAAAATGGATATTCTCCATCTTCTGTCATCAAGATCTATTTAAGAAGATTAACAAAATTAATTCAGTGGTTTTTAAATTTTCTATGCCTTTAGGCTTACCCACTACAGTGTTTGAAATCATTCTGAAAATGCCACAGACTTGCATCGTAAAATATAGAATAAATATTTATTAACCCCACTTCTGCATATGTATATAAATAGGTGTTTTGCAGATATACAGATACAAGACACTCCAATTATTAATAACTACCTTTACCTTTTAAAATTCACGTGTATTTGGTTGTAGTCTAATTTTGTAAGTTATTAGTTGATATAAATACATTTGAATTGGGATAGTCTATTAACCTACCTATGCATAGGCATGTTTTATGAGTTATACATTCATTGACAAATTCCATGAGGGTCCAGTTATTCATCTTCACACACCATTTGTTCTGAAGCTCTGGAGAAGGCTGTTTTGTCACACAAGAGAAATTTTCAGGCTACTGAGTCTTAATATTTCCACACCATGTTTAATTTTTTAAATATCTGCCCGGAAATGTTCCATAGAGTACTCCCATGAGTTCTTTGGGTGGTAATGTTTAGAATAACCATCATGAGAAAAGTGAGAAAGTCTCTGTAGAGCACCTGCTGTCTGTCATTCAGTTTATACATCCTTAGGTTCGAGAACCCTCAAGACTTTGCAATCTGGGTCTTGTTCACAAATCCCCATAGATAGACCCAACAACTTCAAATAGCTTCAAGTAACTGGCAATTGGGAGGTACTTACATCACAAGATTCAAGCACTAAAACTAATAAATAGAATTAGGTCAAAACTGATGTTCTTGCTCAAATTTCCACAATCTAGCTGATAGAGTTGTCTTGTCTTTCTCAAGGGCTGACATCGGTACATAGCTTTGGCCTAATTGCTACTTGGTCTGTGGCTTTCTTCAATGTGGAGTGTCTCCTAGGAAATATGCAGTGCACGCCCTATGTTATTACATGTCAGTCTTCACCAGTCCTTCTAATCAAGGCTCAAGGACCAATGGGGAAGAAAAGGCAGAAAGATTGCAAGAGCCAGAAGTGGTAGATGATTCCAAGGTAACAGTGTCTTCCAGACACAGCCAGACTGATGAATATATGAACTCACAGAGATTGGGGCAGCATTCACAAGAGCTGCATAGATTCAAACCAGGCAGAGTAGCAACAATGAAACTGGGAAGTAGACACAGCCTCCCATCCCTGACCAAGAAGTTTTATGAAATCAATACTCCTTGGCAAAGGAGAAATTAGCTTTCTCCAATGGAGTCTCACTGGGTACATTTACCACCCCTCAGAGCAAGCCCCATCCCCAGGAGTAGTTGCCCAACAAAAAAATGAACCCAGTTGTATTTTTGTAGACATTTTGTCTCATTTTGCTTTGGGCATGTTTTTGTCTTATTGGTCTTCAGATTTTCTTTTTTTCTTTTTTCTTTTTGATGTGTGTTGTTTGTAATTTTTTGTTTGTTCATTTTATTTGAAAGAGAGCAGAAAAGAACATAAAACTGGTGGTCAGGAAGTGGGGAGGATCTGAGAGGAGTCAAGGGAAGAAAAACATGAAAAAAATTATTCTGTGAAAAATTTTCTAATAAAATCAGAAGTATATGTTATATCAGTTTCTGTTTTCCTAACAATAAAACCCATAGGGAGAATGACCAGAGCAAGCAAGACATTCTTGTGTGAATATATACTGCTTGCTAGACATAGTTTGCTAAAAAGAAAATTTATGCTATCTATAATGCAGCACAAATAAGAGCAACAAACACATCTCCATAGAGTGCATCGGAACATTTATGAATATGGTGGGTTGGTCTGAGCCCTCCCCAAATGTCTTCCTTCAGTAGCTGCTGCTCAAATTGTTTCTGTTATTTAAGAAAGAACACGTGTTAACCAAAGCTGACTTTGTCCTTCCACATCCTACTTTGAGGGATTTGGGCAAACCACGGCAGATAACAGAAAGGCTTTATCTACGTGCTTCTCTGCCTGCTGTGACTTTAAATTATATGAGAAGAAACTCAAATCTCTTCTTTGTAGCATATAATGGTAACAAGAAAGTGGAAGAAAAGGAAAGCTTAGAGACGTCCCTTAGAATGGGAGAGCTGAGTAGATTATGAGAGGAAACCAGCCCAGGTTCAAGGGTCATTCAGAGAATCTCAGAGGCCCTGCCAGGAAAACGTCTGCAGGACTGAGGGCTATTATTACATAGGTGTCCACGGGCAGCGTGAGACAGAAACTCAGGCTGAGGGAAAGGACTGTGATCCTTCCCAGACTCACTTTAATTAGAAGCAAGTCAGGTGGATGGGAGAAAGCTGAGCATGGAGGGAGGGCCACAGGCCAGTGGGCCTGTGAAGACTGCCACTTTCTCTCACAAAGAATGCCACTGCTTGGTAATAGTGATTCTAAAATTCACTTTCATCATCAGTGTTTATTCCAGCTGGAAAAGTGAAAATTTTACGAATGACCAAAAGTTAAAGTGGTCCACGTTGGAAGTGAGCAGACCCCCTAATACTAAACTTCATATCTATCTTCACACCCATCTGAAGCATCCATACATCATACATGCACGTACATATACACAAACAGGCTAAAGGCAAACACTTCACACTACCATGCATATACTAAATAAGTGAATAGAAGGACAGAAATGGAAAGATGAGTTAGTTATGGCCATTCACTGATTCTTCGTGTATCCTGTTAGTGGATATCTGCATCAGATCTAAGGAGCGTTCACCATGAATCCATGCTGCTGCGACCTGAACAAGTGAACTCAGGTGTGCGGTGCAGAGCAGCCTCCCTGAAGTTATCTCATGAGCCATACTAACTGGTAAAAGTTTATCTCTATAAATCCTTCTGAAAAATCTGTAATCTGCTGCCATTTGTTTGGTTATCATTAACAGATTATAAAACAAATGAACAAGCTGCAAATGAACTTCAAAGGAAAATATGAAAATATTATTTTTAAATATTTTACTCTGTTTTCTCATCTTCTATTCTGCCAACAAGCATTTTCTACTTGAGTGGCAGGATAAAATGAGTCCAATTATCACAGAATTTCGGTAAAGAAAATCTTTACTGCCCTTCCAATGAGCAAGTGTTATTTGGAGGATCACAGAGCCCCAGAATGCCTGTCTTTGGCAAAGCAATGCTCATATCTTGTGAGACATATTTAGGGTGAGAGGCAGCTCAGTATGAAGAACCAGGCAGCTGTGACAGCAGAGGTTAACATTAAGTGTGGTTCAGCAGCAACGGGCAAGGTGAATGTTGTACTTCAGAGTAGAGACAAGTGTGGGTCACGAGAGCGAACCTGGAGTAAACTTACTTGTTACGAGGGTACCAGGATAGGAACAGAATAAACCAAAATCAGTTTATAATAAATTATTTGGGGGTTCAACAGGAAGTGGGCCTTGCTTTTTCCAGTAAAAGAGTGACATATATGTCTAGAAATTCTTTGATCTATTCATTAGTTTTATTATCTTTTGATAGAGAAATAATGAATGGTAGGTGATAGATGAATATAGACAGATGATAAGTCTATAGATGATAGAAAAAGATGAGAGGTATTAGATAAATAAGTGGATAGATGATGATGGATGGATGGATAGATAGATAATTGATGACTATGTAAATAGACAAATAATTGATAGGTGGATAGATGAATAGATGATAGATAAATAGATCTATAGATTATAGATGCTTAATAGGTAGGTGATAGATAGATGATCAAAAGAAAATACATGAGCAGGTCCTAGACAGATAGATGGTAGATGTTGAACTGTCCTGGGTATATTTAGAAGATTTCCTGAGAAACACAGAGTCCCTTGCGGCCTCACTGCTGCTGGTAGCAGCAGAGCTGTAGTTGCTGATTTGACAGCAACTTAAAAGGCAGCAACAATTTTAAAAAAGACAACAGTCAGGGGCAGGCTCAGAAATACATTTTGAGTTACAACAGGCAGCAGGAGGATGCTCCAGGGAATGTCAATCACTCCAGAGTGTCTCATGCAAGTGCCTCTTCAGGAGAAACTACCTCATCAATGTACCCTTCCTGCTTTTACTAACAGAAATCTCAGGAAAGTAAATAATAATTAATAATAATAATAATGATGATGATGATGATGATGATAAATAAAATGCTCTAAAATGTTGTAGAATATTATTTTAAGGTGTGTTACTTTTGCATGTTGCATTTGTTTAATTCTGTGAAGCTGTGATATTTTGCCTGTCTAAACCACCAAAACATTTACATTTAAGATAGTAATAGTAACTTTAAAATTTTTACCTGGAACAAAAAGATCTGCCATGTTATAATGTTTACACAATACCTTAAAATCAAGTATCCAAAGTTTGAACTGTTAATGTAAGGATGGTATACCCACAGTGGCCGTAGCCATGCTTAGCTGATAGAGGATGCTGTAGACAGCCGTTTATGAATACGTTTCCAGACCCATGTGTTTTCCATCTAGAATGATCCTCTCAGTGTGGTGCTGTTAGCATCACCATTGGCTGCTCACTCCTAAGGCTTCTTTGGGGAGAATCCATAGATGGTGCATCAGGCAGCATTTGCACTATCACCAACACACTACAGATAAGGGACTTCAAGAAGGAAGGACTTGTTGTCTCCATGGAGGTGATGCATGGATGGATGGATCTATTGTGTGTAAGCCTATGGTGAAGCAGAAACATCATTGTGGGGGGGGGTGGAGGCAAGCAGCTCACCTCATAGCAGGGCATGGAAGAAGGGTCTTGGCACAAGACACATCTATCAAAGGCACACCCTTAGTGACACATACCCCTAAGTAGACCAGACCTCTTATGTAGTTCCCCCAAGTGTGCATGGACTCATTTATTAATGAGTTAAGCTACTAACGGAGGATGTTAATTTACTCACAAACCCATTCTGTTTTCATGTTACCTGCCGCAAGGCCTTCCAGAGAGACAGCTCATCTCCACATAATAACTTTAGCTAGGCCATCTGTCCTGACTAGTTGGATGTCAACTTGACATAAGCCAGACTAGAGTCATCTGAAAAGAGGAAACCAATGTCAGTTGAGAAACTGCCTCCATAAGACCCAGCTGTAGGGCATTTTCTCAATTAGTGAATGATGGGAAAAGGCCCAGCCCATCATGGGTGGGGCCATCCCAGGTCTGGTGGTTCTGGATTCTATAAGAAAGCAGACTGAACAAGCCATGGGGAGCAAGCCAGTAAGCAGCACTCTTCCATGGCCTCTGCATCAGCTCCTGCCTCCAGGTTCCTGTCCTGTTTGAGTTTTTGTCCTGACTTCTTCAGTGATGAACTATTATGTGTTAAGTGTAAGCCAAACAAACCTTTTCCTGCCCAACTTGGTTTTTGGTTACAGTGTTTTATCACAGCAATAGAAACCCTAACTAAGACACCACCTAGAGCTGTGTGTGCATATTATCCTGATAAATCAACAGACATGGGTGGCAAATTCTAAGGTGTGTATGTTTCTAGATTTGCCAGATGCAAAACTGCTTTTAAATATGAATGTGTCACATGGTGACTGGACTCTTCTATGGAACAAAGTAAGTTTTCCTGTGTGTGTTGCTGTCATTGTTAGTTGGACAGAAGGTTCATAGATGAACTAAGTCTACATTCAACTACAAAGTTTGCAAACTTGAAGGGAATTTACTGCAGAATGGAGTTTACTGAAAAGAGGTAGGATGCAGAAGCAGATGCTGGAAACAGACATTGAGCTGGGACATTGCTGGCTCTCCAGCTTCGTTCTCAAAGACTTCCTCAGAACCTGCATCATTAATCAATATGATTCTCCAATATTCTTAAAGAGAGAGGCAGGGGGAGAGGAGAGGACTGGACCAGAAATACTGGAATTTGCTCCATTTCCAACTACAGTTTATGTCTTTGCCCTGGAGCAGAAACCTCAAAGATCACAGATCTCATGCACACATCCTGATTGGAACTAAAACCTCAATCCAAATCAGAGCCATTCAGATCTTTTGACTTATGCTGTGGCTTGAAGAGGAGGCTCAAGCTATTTAAAATGATTAAACACCTATTAATTATAAGTAGATGTTATCTTTAATAATGGGCTCTTTGCATGGTAAATCTGTATGAGATGGCAAGGTCCTCTGTGTCTTTACCTCCTGTTTAATCAGTGACACTGTGATTGCAGCAGGATTAGCATGGACCCTATGGCATGAGACTCTGTGGTCACAATCTGTCTTGTTTTCGTGGCTGTATAAAGGATGGGTGAGTTTATTTATGCAGCTCTTGCACAGGTGTGCAGCCACACCCCTGTTCAGGCACCGCCGACCATCACAAACTGCTCTAGGAGGGGGCCTCTGACCTCCTGTCAATATGCAGACATGGTGAGCAAGCTCCAGCGCAGCCAGGGAATTTACCTTCCAATCTCAGAACAGGGACTTGATTCTCCCAGAGTACTGTCCTGCAGCTGTCACACAGATCTGAATTTTAAATCCCACTGCCTGCCAATCACCAGCCAGTGAAGAGAAGAAGGCAAGCAACCCTAAACCAAGACTTCAGTGTCACAGACACACCAATGCTTTGTAAAGGGTACAGGGCCACTGTGGCAGTGCCTTGGGGTCAGCTCATATAAAACTGCTGCAGTGTAGATAACTTTGCAGTTCAGGTCTGCGCTGTAACACTGAGCACTTGCTCTCCTACCCTGCAGCCACTGGATGCCATTTCATGCGACTTACAGTGCCCTGCCATTTCATGCGACTTACAGTGCCCCACCCTTCTTCATCTCTGCCCCCACAGGATTGCCAGCTAAGGTCTCACCCTCCCTAACCTGCTATTCTGACAGACTCTCTCATAGACCACTAAGAAGCAACTGTGGACTCACCACCACTCTAGATTGGAGTGATGGGGTGGGGGTGGGGGGTAATCCCAGGGCTTGTTTGCCTTCATTTAACAGGTATTTTTAAGTTGCTTCAATACAAGAGAAGAGCCAGTGTGAAATTTCAGGCACGGAGGCACTGTGATGGAATGGTCTACAGATGAGGCAGCTGTGGAATGAATAGAATAGTGAGGACACTGTTAAGATGTAGGTTAATGTAGTGATATACTGTGTACCCTTAATCCTATCACTTGCAAGGCAGAGATCCATCTGGATCTCTGTGAGTTCAAGGCCAGGAAACAGAGCCAGGCAGTGGTAGCACACGCCTTTAATTCCACTACTGGAAAGCACACACGCCTTTAATCCCAGGAAGTGATGGCTGGGCAGAGAAAGGTATATAAGGTGTGAGGAAACAGGAACTCACTCTCTTTAGGCTGAGGATTTCATAGAGGTAAGAACTAGTGGTTGACTGCTCTTCTTCTCTGATCTTTCAGCTTTCATCCTGATATCTGGCTTTTTATTAAAAGACCATCTAAGATTTGAACAGCAGGTTCTATCTCCAACTTCTGCATTTCCAACAAGCAACATGGGATCCCAGCACAGCTGGATACAGGTCTGCTCCGTGTATAGAAACAATGGAAAAGAGTCCCTGGGACTGTGTTCAAATGTTTCATCATTTATTAATTTTGACCTCACACGAAGCCTTAGTATTCATGGTCCACTGCTCAGTCAGCATACCAAATATTTTCTCAGACAAAGCATACTAATATTTTATCAGAGTGAGACAGACTGAACCCTCAAGTGATGATGTTTTTGGTTAAGATCAATATCTAGACCCAAGGGAGACTCTCCTTTCCATGGACAATCATGCCAGTAGATACCAGAAAGCCCCCACCTGCCTCTCCTAGGGCTTAGTGCTTCTTACATATTGATTTTATTCCCTGAAAAGGTGATGTAGATGGGGAGAAACAGCCTCAACTGCAAATTCGTAGGAAGGCTGAACAGAGAAAAGGGGGGGAAGGAGAGGAGGGAGGAGGGAGAGGGAGGGAGGGAGAGGGATAGGAAGAGGGGAAGAGGGTGAGGTGGGGGGGCTGGACAGGGAGTAACAGCCTCAAATGCAAATTCATAGGAATGCTAAACAGAGAAAGGGGGAGGGAGGGAGGGAAGAAGAGGGACGAGAGAAAGAAGCTCAGAATCCCCGGATCCATCCAAGACAGGGATGCACTGGTTCTTGCTTCCCAGTTCTGCCCAGTGAGGGAAGCCACCTCTCAGTGTTAAAGAAAACCAGTGCTGAGGAGGATGAGGTGGATTTGCCTGTGAGGTAAGTGAAGTGACACCAAGAGCTTAGAACTCTCACTGGGACCATCAGCACAACCGCCAGGCAGTGGGAGGTGGCTCTCCAAGCATGCCATCCTCACTGTGCTGTGAGTACGGACAGGGCCCCATGAGCTGTTTGATTTCTGCTTTTCCTGGGGCTCGAAAATGCCACAGATGCGGAGCACCGATGAGAGTGAAGATGTGTCTTCAGCTGAGATTTGCTCAACTTGGTTTAAGTGTCTCTGAGAGGGTTCCCCCCCACCCCCGACAGGACATTGAGAGATGGCACCCTAGAACAGAACACCCTGCAACCGGTGCAAAAAATCTTCAGTGAGCCCCTGTCCTGCCTGCATGGCTCTGAAAGCCGCACTTCCATACTACGATCAATTCATTATACCTGCTCTGAATTCCGCTGGCCTTTAGAGCTACCTGGGCTGCGTGAGCGTCTGCCAGTATCACATCATTGGTATTTGTGGGCTGGTTTAGGTGAGAGGGCACACCAAGTCTCCAGCTAAGCAGTTCCCATCTGTTAACAGGACCAGCCCTCTGCCCGTGATGGGCCTGGAGGCGGAATTCTGTTGTCAGTCACCTCGGAGCAGGAGCAGTGTGTTTATTATACAGATGTGTTTACAAACTGAGAGACAGCAAGGCTGAAACGGACTCAAGCTGCAGGACTATCAGGTGCATAATTTGAGAGAGAATACTCTCAGGAGCCGTCCTCTGCCTGCACCATCATCTTCGTTACACTGATTTTAAAAGACTGTATTCTCTCTCTCTCTCTCTCTCTCTCTCTCTCTCTCTCTCTCTCTCTCTCTCTCTCTCGTGTGTATGTGTGCCTCTATGTGTGTGTGTGTGTGTGTGTGTGTGTGTGTGTGTCTGTGTGCCTCTGTGTGTGTGTGTGCCTCTGTGTGTGTGTGTGTACACACATGTCACAGCATGTAGAGGTCAGAGGAAGAGGATAACTTGCAGGAATCGGTTCTCTCCTTCCATCCTGTGAGGTTTTAATGCAAGCCATCAGGCTAAATAGCAAAGGTTTTTACACCACCAGGTCGTCTCACTGGTTCCCTTATGATATTTTTATGCCTCTTCTAAAATATTTCTTCATTACTTCAAGTACTTGCTTTTGAAAAGTGAATGTGAAGGGCCTGGGGAGACAGCTCAGTTTGTGAAGTGTTTGCTTCACAAGCAGGATGGCATGGGTTTGAGCCTCTGAACCCACATTAAAAAAAAAAAATCCAGGCACAGTAGCATGTATTTACAACCCCAGGGATGCAGACATGGAAGAAGGTGAGGCCCTGAGGCTTGCTGGCCAGCCAGCCTAACCTACTTGGTGACTGAGTACCAGACCAGTAAAAGACTTCATCTCCAAAAATCAGAGGTGGGCAGCATCTGAGAAATTATACTGCAAGTTGTCCTCTGGCTTCCATCTGTTGATACACACAGCACACATGCACACACTTGCACACCCTCTACACACCAGCATTCACATACACACATATGCACACAAAAGTGAGAAGGGAACAGATTTCACATTTCCTGTATAGTGGTTAGGTTTTTATTGCTGGAATAAAATGCCACAGCCAAAAGCAACTCGAGGAGGAAAGGGCTTATTTCAGCTTCTAACTCTGTGATAACTGTGATTGTCACAATCCATCACTCAGGGCAGTCAGGCCAGGAACTCAAGACAGGAGTCTGGAGGAAGCAATTGAAGCAGAAGCCATGGAGGAATGCTGCTTACTGGCTTGCTCTCCGTGGATTGCTCAGTTTGCTTTCTTATGCAGCCCAGGACCACCATCCCAGGGGAAGCACTGCCCACGTGATGTGGGAACCCTCCCACGTCAATCATTAGTCAAGAAAGTGCTGTTCAGACTTGCCTACAGGCCAATTTGCTAGAGGCACTTTCTCAACTTATGTTCCCAAATTCTAGATAACTCTAGCTTATGTAAAGTTGACGAGAAACTGTAGTGCACCCCATTTCTTCAGAAGGCCTATACCCCATTCTCCAAGTAGAGACAGTTGTGCTTTGAAAGGGAAGGCCGTTCCAAGGCTGGTCTACCTCTGGGGCTCTGGAGCAGTGCAATTTCTTTTAGATCAATAGCTCCCGTTTCAGGCTTAGCCATTGGTGCTCCTCATTAAAACAAAATTAGACTGTCACCCAGAAAATCATCTTTGAACCAGGTTTCAATTTGTGAGCAGTCTACAAGGGTGGAATATTAATCAGTATATGCTTTGGGGAGTTAGAGCTGTGGCCACGACTATTTCCTCAGGATGTTATATAAGACAATTCGTTTACTGATGAGGCATGAATGGCTCTAATGGTGTATTCTGTAGGTGATTTATCTTAATTGTCACTCTGGGACCTGTTATTACAGTGTCAGGATGGGTCACTGCATTAGAAAATTAAGGCTGATGAAGAGCATTCATTTTTAGCTTGTTTGTGAATCAGACTTTTGGGACAATGACCTGCTGACTAGATATGTATCTGAACCTTTCATGGGCCTTAACTCGGCATTCACTGCCTCTCACAGAATTGAAGAATGCCAGGCGTATCTCTGTGTCATGCTGCTGTGTGGCACTGGAGCTTTGGTGGCCAGGAGCATGTATAACTGCCCATTGCTGCCTGTGGTGGCTGGGTGCAGGGTCTGGTGTAGGACACAATGACCTTCGATTAAACCAGCTCCCTGACTACTGGCTCTCCTGGAACTCAGCATGTAGACCAGGCTGTCCCCAACTCATGGAAATCCACCTTCCTCTGCTGCCCTAGTACTGGGATTAAAGGCAAGTGCCATCGTTCCCAGCATGGCTAAAGCATTTGAACCACAGGAAGAAACTAGAACGGAAGATATGAGTGCAGCTAGCCTTCGTCAAACTCTAGGGCCTCTTTACCTCCTGCCGTCTGATTTTTGTCTCTAATACTTCCTGGTTTCTCCTGGTGGTTTTTGAATAAAGCATCAGAGGGACCCATAAACTTAAAGAAGGATGCACTTATAGGAATACAACGTCAGGAAGATTTTATGAGAAGTATGCACAGCACAATCTTTGTTAAAGTTTAACCTTTTGTGTTCTTAGTGATAGATACTGTGTCATTACCTGTACATGAAGCAAATCTATTAAAACATACTGAAATGGTGCAACAGTGTGTAGCAGAGTCATGGCCTTAGCTTCGAGGACAATGTTTCCTCAGGGGGTCTGACACAGCCCCACAGCAACTCCAGGCTGGGAGGGAAGCAAGGAAGGGCTAAAGGTGGCGTGTGTCCAGAATGAATAGCAGAGTGTCGAATGAACCCCTCCAGGTCCATAAATCCTTTGAGCTCACACAATAGAGGCAATTCGGAGAAGAGAAATGCAGTTATTCACTCTATTTTTTTTTCCTAAATGAATCCCTCTTTTGTGAGCATTAAAATAGCAAATTGCCTGTGACGCTATGTCTAGTCAGCTACTAAAGAATAAGAAAAGTGAGATGTCAAAAAAACCCTCATCTTCTATTTACATAATTACCAGATTAAAAAGGAATTGTGTAAATGCAAATGAATGTACAGGTGTCTGCCAGGCAGAGATTATCCGAATTATAATCAGTCTGTCTAGGAAAATGGCTCATTTAGTGTCATCTCCAATGTACAAAGCTTCAAGCTTTGAGAACCCAGCCTTTCAAATTATACCCATTGTATCTGCAAAGGCATCAAGTCAGCGTGCCAGAGGAGTATTCTGCAGAGCCCCGCTCACCCCAACGCCCCAGACACCAGCTCTGATGAATACAACAAGATCCCTCCTCACTGGTAGGCGTTTCTTCCTTGCGATTGAACAGAGCTATGTTAGCCAGTGTCTGCTTTTCACAAATGTTTATTTATTGATTGATGTGTGCCTGTGTGTGCATGCGCACACATGCACCTATGTCTGTTGGCACACATGCCACATCATGTGTGTAGCAGTTAGAAAATAACTTGTGGGAATCAGTTCTCCCCTTCCACCGTGTGCGTCTTGGAGATCAGATTCAGGTTTCTGGCAGCATCCTTTACCTGCTGAGTGATCTCACTGGCTCCTGCATCAATTATATATAATGAGCTGTTTTAGTTAGCTTTCTCAGTTTGTCAAACCACAGCCTAAAATCACCCGAAGAGAGAGTAATTGAGCCATTGTCTTCAACAGGTTAGTCTGTGGGTATGTCTTCGAAGGATTGTCTTGATTGGTAATTGATGTTAGGAGGGCCCACCCCACTGTGAGGCACCACCCCTAGGCAGGTGGGCCTGGGCTCTGGCCTGTCTAAGAAAGCCAGAGAGTAAGTGACTTCGTCAGGGTATCTATTGCTGCGATGAAACACCGTGACCAAAAGCAAGTCGGGGAGGAAAAGGTTTATTTCACTCACAGTTCCACGTAAAAGTTCATTGTCAAAAGCAGCGAGGACAGGAACTCAAGCAGGGCAGGAACCTGGAGACAGAAGCTGATGCAGAGGCCATGGAGGGGCACTGCTTACTGGCTTGCTCATCATGCCTTGCTCTCCCTGCTTTCTTATAGAACCCAAGGACCACCAGCCCAAGCATGGTACCACTCACAGTGGGTTGGGCCTTCCCCCATCCATCACTGTTTAAGAAAATGCCCTGTAGCCAGATCTTATGGAGGCGTTTTCTCAATCGAGGTTCCCTCCTTATGGTCAACTCTAGTTTGTGTAAAGTTGACATAAAACTACCCAGCACAGTCAGCTACTGGTAATATCCCACCACGGTTTCTGCTTTGGATCCTGCTCAAGTTCTTGCCCTGACTTCCTTCAGTGATGTAAGCTAAACAAACCCTTTTCCCTTGCAAGTTGCTTTTGGTCAGAGTGTTTTATCACAGCCACAGAATGAGACTCCAACAGAGTGAAACTCGCATTATCCCACCGTTGATTTCTACTAACAATTCTAAATTGTTTCTTTGCCGCTGCGAGTCGCCATGGATGGAGCTGACAGATGTGCTGGAAGTGGCAGGTGGAGCCCACTGCGAGTCTGTGAATGCATGAAGCACAGCCCAAAGCTGTTTCCTCTGTCCAGTGATGCTTTATTTTCATAGTAGGTGGCCAGTTGAGAGGTTGCATTGCCATTCTGTCACTGGAAGTATGGGCTGACGTAGGACCACAGTGGCACAGCCTGGGGTTTCTCTGGCTAGCCTACCATATGCTTGTCTCATGAGTGACAGCTCAGGAAAGACCCACCACAAGACCACCTGCTGTCTTCATGATGACAAGTTTTTCACCAGTCCTCAGCTGTCATCCTGGGATGGTAGGACTTGGGGCATCAAGAGAGGAATATAGAAGAGTGAGCGCCCACTTCAAGTCGGGGGTGAGGAGTTACACGCAGAGGTGAGGGCAGGCTTTAATAAAGAAACCCTAAATGGGGATGCCTGAGAAACTTGTGTAATGAGATCATAGATGTTTGTCATATGATCCTCAGTTTTAGAAATTCAGAAGTGTGGTATGTGTTTAAAAGAGTGTACCCCATGTTTAAAAATGTGCTCATATGCAGTTATTATCTATGCCTTGGCCTATATTTATCTGTTGGGAGGTACTGTTGGTCAAAGGTTGCAGTCTATCATGGCCTGGCCGCTTTCTCCAAGCTCAGCAGCATGAAGAGTCCACTCCCTCTTCAGTGAGGCTTCCTGCTCTCTATCTGTCCTTATTTGGAGGATGTCTCTAGGCCCCAGTGCCTGACTTATCTCAAGGAGGACCCTTGACATAGTTCTCTGCAAATGCCTTTCCCCTGTGTTCCACATGGTAATTAAGTAACATGTTCTAGCTATTTTTATAGGGCCAGACTGGCACTAACCCAGCTTTATGAGAGGAATGTGCCACTTAATGCAAATTAGGGTTTGTTCCTAGGCTTCCCAATCCTGTATATTTCCTACACTCTGGAATAAATTTGAGCTGTCTCATAAAGTCATCTCCCGGAGGGCTATCTCTGAACCCTGCTCCTCAGTTCTTCTCTCTCTCCCCTCTTGGACCAGTGGCCAATGATCCTGAGGAAAAAGGAGAACCACACTTATCCCACTGAGTAGATATGTCAGTGTTTACTGATTAAATTCATTCAAGAGTTGAATTTTGAAGAAGACTTTTAAATGTAGAAAATCAATAGTTAAATTTCCTGTACCAGCTCTCACCTGGGTGAGGGTCTCCTCACCCCAGGTAACTATGGGTAGTTAGAGGTCCAGTGACTTGAGCAAGCAGCAAATATTCTTTGCCACCTTGTGGGAAGGAAGGGACACTATTCCCTCAGACAGGATTGTAAGCTCTTAATGGGGAGATGAAATAGGAAAGTCTTACAATAAACATGCAATAATCCAGGTTTACAAGCATCGTTCATTGATTCCCTTTGCTGCTGCAGATGGAAGGGCTTGATGTATGCTAGATAAGCACTCCACTACTGGAACTAAACTCAGAACTCAGTAACAGACATTGAAAGAGAGAGCGACCGGTGTAAACTCCCTTCCCAGAGTTATAATCACCGTCTTTGATATTTCTTGATGTGGAGTCTGTGGAAACATGAGTGAGGTCAGTCTCACATGGCACAAAGATACCATGAGCTGCTGGTAACCACTTTTGGAAAGCACAGCTATGTAACAGAAGTTTTTCTGTGTCCCTGCCGGCCCACAGTCAGGACAAATCTCTCTCAGTATGAAACTGAGTAGAAGACAGTGGTTTTTTCCTCCCTTTAACTCTGGGTACTTTCGTAATTGTTTTATTTTATCTGTTCTCACTCCTATAGGAGAGTCAATTAACCATAAAAACCATACATCCTTTAAGTTGGCCACAACTTCCTCAAAACCTTGGCATCCCTTGCATGTCATTTAAGACAGATACCAACTGTTTCACAGCTAGGAGTCAACCTCGGTTTGAACTTGGGAGGCATAGACTCCTTGATTCAAATTCCAAGTAAGCTGACACTTATCTGTATATTTCCATGCCAGCTGCGTTTCTTTGAAGCCAAGCTGAGAATTGCTATAAGCATGAATATATCAGTACTACATGAACTACACCTGAGCTGTGCAGATTTTCACCTCTCCTGTCCTTTCTTGGCCCATCCCCACTGTTGCCAGAATCAGTAAGGATTCTTACTGATCACTGTACTTCTATAACAAATCCAAGGGATGAGTTTTGCATTCTTACAATTCTGTGTGTTTTCAAAAACAAAAGTCAGTAATTTATACAAAGACACAGTCACTTCCTTGATATCCTTGGGGGGTTACAGACTGGGGGTGGGAGGGTCTGCCTCAGAAACAGATGCAGCCAGGATCTGTAGCCTCCAAAAGGCTCACCGAAGCTGGGAGTTGTCATAATCAGGGGAATTATGGTATGCATGGGACATGTTTTATCACTAGTGTGCACTGAGGACTACCATTCACACTTAAAGTGCAACTTGGGAAGTCTCCTCCCAGTGAGGACACTGGAAATAAGGCTGGGGAGACCTTCACCTAGTGAAATAGATTTTTTTTTTCCTCCTGACAATATTCCTGAGAACCTCCAACTATTTCTGAACACTTCTGCCTAGAAGGCAACATGTGAACTCAGGGGAGGGTGATATTGCTTTATCAAAGTATGCAGGGCCTGAAGAGACAGCTCAGTCAGTAAAGTGCTCCTCATGTAAGCATGAGTACCTGAGTTTGGATCCCCATTCCCCATGGCAAAGACCAGCAGTGTGCACCTGTAATCCCAGCCGTGGGCAGCAAGGGGCAGGATTATTCCTGGGGATTGTTCACCACTCTATCTAGCAAACTGATAAACTCCAGGTTTAGTGAGAGAGTCTGCCTTGGACACTGATGTGGAGAGGGGAGTGACTGGGGAAAAAACCCAATGTTGACCTGTGGTTTCCACATGTGTGCACACACACTTGCACGCACATGTGCACACACACTTGCACTCACATGTGGGTGCATATAGGTGTTCTGCCACAGTGAGCAAGATTATACCAAACCCACACTGCCAGGCCTACTTCCTGAGACAAAGGCTTTTGCATGGAGCCTGTGAACCCATGTCATCAGGGGAACAATACCCATGTATCTATGAACTTCCATAGGAGGATGGACATGTTGACATTCGTGAGAGCAATATACACGGGAGGATCCTATTAAAGGAAATTAAAACCTAATTTCAGGAACTAATACCCAGTGGCTGTCTAAAATCAGCAAAAGTCACAACAAATTATGCTGAAATACCAAACTGCTCCTGAAATCATTGCTTTGAGTCACACAGAATGCGTAATTGTCTCAATTGAATAAAGCCACAATCCCAAACAACCCACTTCTAATAAGCCACAATTATAAAGAGCCAGCTGCGACAGCATTCACCCTGAGACGAGAATTTAATCTTCCACCTCGCATATAAAGCCATTCTACCATCCTTTCCTGATAAAATAAATAGGGATTTTTTTTTAACATAACCAATCTACAGGAAATTTGCTAGGCTGCAAGGTGTTTTCAAAACCATTATGATTTAATGACTGTAGCTATTAGTTGTTTTCACTACCTTGACAAATACAAGGTTGGTGGTAGACAAGATAGGAAATTTTTTATAGTCACTGTATGGGTCTAGAGTCATCTCAAGAAATGGAGAAAATGTTGCTTAGTAAATTCACAGACCTGATTGTGCTCCCTATCTGAAGTCTCACTAGACTTGATTTCCTGGACACGGAAAATGTTCTGTGTCTGGAGAAACTGGGGTGCAGAGCTTGGCTCTCTTGGTTACTTTTCAGCTGTCTTGGGGACAGGACGTAAGCACTCCTATCTCCAGGAATAGTTTTTGTGATACTAGAAACAACTGGAGAAGGATATATGTGAAGTTGAGGCAGTGCCCCCGAGTAGCACTAACTACATTGAAAGAGCCATACACTAGTTCTTTTCCACAGTTGATTGGCCAACTCTTCACTGTCCGTTTCATTAGCACTTAGCACAGCCTGGCAGAGAATCTTCTCACGCTTCCTTTGCTAAAGTAAACCGAAGTATTGGGAAACCTTGGGTGAGGGCCATTGTTCCTGGGGTCCAATCCCAAGAGTCCAGGCTTGGCTGATCAGTTCTGGTTTTCCACCAATGCCAGGCACAAAATCCTGGGAACCTTGACGAACACTTCCACAGGGTTATTTTGAGAAGCAAACAGAAAGCAGGTGTCCTCCCTTCCCAATGCAGTCTGAGCTCCTGTGTATCCAGAAGCCACTGGCCAGTGTTCAAGCATAGCTTGCTGAGCAGTGCCATGCTCAGGCACCCATTCCCCACGGACTTTTTTTCTTCACTGCTAACTCGGGCAGATGGTGTACACCACACCAGAACTCACCTCTCACACGGGCTATCAGCTCCCAGATGATCCTATCGCTCAGGCAAGAGGGCTCCTGGAAGTCCCATGGGTGCAGCTGGGAACTAAACCTTTCCACTGGACATTGTGGGCAGCTAGGAACCCTTCACCCAAGGCAAATGTCTGTCTTTGGAAGGAAAAAAAATTAGTTAAGTTCAGAAGAGAAGCCACAAGCTTCTCAGTGTGACTCCCTGGATGTCCTCTACACTGGTTCCCACTGATGTTTTAAATATCCTGGCTCGCAACAGCAAACCCTCTAACAGATCCAGATTTTAATTTGAGAGAGGGCCAGGCAAAGGCCAGAGCTATTTTAGTAAAGGTCCACAAGCTGCCATTTGAGGCACTCAGCAGGGAAGCTGTATGTGGAGCTTCTGTATTGTTCAGATCAATAAACACCATGAGGAGTCATGGCCCCAGGGATGTGGTCCTTTAGTGTCTTTACGTTGCGTTTCTTCCTGGGTTATATGCAATATAAATGGGAAATTCTATCTCACTAGAATGTTTCAATAGCTAAATATAGAAGACCCTCATCTTTTTAATGTCACTTTTTGCTCCATTTATTTGATTGGTCTCTACATGTAGGAAAAGTGGTAAGGAAAAGTCAGAAGAAGGCAACTGAATCCCAAGACTCATTCTTTGGTAGCTCATTTTTTTTAATTACCTTTATTTTTATTTTTATTTATGTATATGTGTGCCAATTTATTTATGTTAGCATGCACCAATGAATATAGATGTATTTAGAGGGAAGGAGAGAGTGTTGGATCCCTTAGAACTAGAGTTGAAGGTGGTTGTGAGCTGCCATGTTGGTGCTGGGAACTGGAGCTTGGGTCCCCTGTAGGAGCAGCAAGTACTCCTGACTGATGAGCTGTCTCATCCCTCTAGCCCAGGGTAGTTGAAGCTGATTGGATCAATTTAGTCTTCAAGAGGATCATTGGCCATGTATAAGGCTGCTTTCTTCATTGAATGCCATGGGTCTATTAGGAACCAATGACTGAATGAATCAGGATAGGTTAAGGTAGGAAAAATGTTAAACTCCTGGGTTCATTTCCTGAGAAACTGCTGTAGGGCTCCCTCTGTGTTCATACTTTTTTTTTTGTTTTTTTGTTTTTTTGTTTTTTTGTTTTTTTGTTTTGTTTTGGTTTTTTGAGACAGGGTTTCTCTGCGTAGCTTTGCGCCTTTCCTGGAACTCACTTGGTAGCCCAGGCTGGCCTTGAACTCACAGAGATCCGCCTGGCTCTGCCTCCCGAGTGCTGGGATTAAAGGGGTGCGCCACCACCGCCTGGCAAAACTTTTTTTTTCCGATTAATTGATGGATCGATCAGTGTTCTGATTGATCGATTCATCGATCGTGATGTCATCGGACACTCACGGGAGCCGAACTCGCCACCTCGGCCACCGCAGGCTGGACGCCTAACCTCTGAGCCACCTCTCCGGGTCGCTGTGTTCATACTTTTTTAGCATGGATTTGTGTTTGAGGCCTGGTGGGAACCTCCATCTGATGTCCATCAGCAGAAGAGACTACCCTGCACCCTACAGTGTTATAAGTTGAATGCTGCATCCCTTCAAATTCAGGTGGAAATCCTGGCCTGTTGGCCAAGATTAGGTACTGAAGTTAGGTGATGAGGTTAGACGGCAGGGTCTCCCATGCCTGGAGTTGGTATTCTTACAAAAAGAGAAACAAAAGGTAACCTCCCTTCCCTTTAGCATGTGAGGGGCATCTATTAGGCTCCATCTGCAACCCAGGAAGGAGGCCTAATCAGATGTTGGGTGTGGCAGAACCTTGGCCTTGGATTCCTGTCTCCAGAGTCAAGAAATACAGATGTTTGCTATTCAGGCTACCCAGCCACAGCTTCTCAGCATTGCAGCAGCCTGAGCTGGCTAACTCCTGTGATCAACACAGATTCTCTCTGCAAACATTGCAGCTTGAGCCATGAGCATGGGTGCACCCTCAGCACTTGGAATGGAAAGTGTAGTGGTCCAGAGTTCTGCAAGACCAGCCTTCCTGGAGCTGTGTGATCTCACTTCAGTAGCAAGTCCTTCTCTCTGCCTGAGCCACAGGCATTTTTTCAGTTGAACCCGTGGGAAAATTGTAGCTAGAATTTTCCTGCCTGACCCACAGTCAGGACAAATCTCTCTCATCCGCCAGTCCCGTAGCTGCTCAGACCCAACCAAGTAAACACACAGAGACTTATATTGCTTACAAACTGTATGGCTGTGGCATGCTTTTTGCTAACTATTCTTATATCTTAAATCAACCCATTTCTATTAATCTATAAGTTGCCACATGGCTCATGGCTTACTGGTATCTTACATGTTGCTTGTCATGGCGGTGACTGGCAGCATCTCTCTGCCCCAGCCTTCCTGTTTCCAGAATTCTCATTTCCGCTAGTGCCGCCTATACTTCCTGCCTGGCTGCTGGTCAATCAGTGTTTTATTTATCAATCAATCATCCATAGCAGAAAATTGCTGTTAATCTGAACTTAGTGCATTTGAAATTTTGGATGTTTCTAGACATCAGTATGAAGAGTGCATGTAGATCTCACCTGTATCCCAAGGGCATACTCTGGCTACTCTCCCACTTCCCACCAATATCTGAAACTAATGCTCTACAGGGATCTAGAAGTAATGAATGGGACAGCGGCATTCCTGAGAATGTGACAAACGACAGTCATCTCCACAGGCTGTGCACATTCTGATGATGGAACACTCTGTAGAGAGCCCTGGTGTCTTCTGTGTTGTCCTGGAATGTCAGGTCTGCTGAAAGAACTATTTTCCCAGGGCATGGGAAGCTGCCAAGCACTTGTTCACATCCTGCTTAGTTCTTGATCTTTCCATGAACCACACACAACTGTTTCCTCTAATCTTGATGGAATGTGACTCTAGTTTAATTTTCATATTACCAAAAGGTACTCTCATATCTAGTATGCCATCATTCACTGAATCTGGCAGGCAGAACTCTATTTCACATGTTTTTCATTAGAGACTCTTCACCACTGTCAGAAGGTTAGATTGCTCTTTCAGACAGCTGAACTATTTTCTCTGCATCCCTGAAGCTGGCACAAACCAACACATGGATACTTGTTATTCACACATTCAGGGAGTCAGCCTGGACCCACACAGGCACATGTTACTGTGCCTTGTGTTTTGATTTTTTCCTTAAATAAGAATAAAGGATATTCCCGAGTACCAAGTGTACGAGGCACTTTCTAGTCTGGCCATAGGGAATCTACTGCTTTCTTATTTTGTTAACTTTGTATGAAGAAAACACGGTTTGAACAAGAAGGCCTGAGTGTGGAGAAAAAAATCAGAAAATGTGTGCGGAGATTCCCTGTCCCTGGGTCTCCGTTGTCACAACCCACAGTCTCAGAGCTGAGACTCAGAGCTTCAGGAGACACTGAATCCTTGGGCCTCCAGCCTGAGAAGCAGGGAATTGAAGAGGGTCCCTGGCTTCTGCACCGAAGGGAAATGCACCATGGCTGAGGTAGGTTTTTCAGGCAGATACCAGGAAAACAGCTGCAGGGTCAGATCCCGCAGAAGTGATGGACTCAGGTGACTGAGATGCCATGAGGCGGTACATTGCTGAGGCAAATGGCAGGGGATGCCACCCCAGGGGGGCTTCCAACACTGTGAGCTCTGTCCAGGGTCCACCTTGAAAACCCCAAAAGGGTACAACCTGGCACAGGGAAAATACAGTTTGTTGGGTCTCAGCTCAGCAGCATGGGCTGAGCCAGAGGAGTGCGTGAAAGCTGCATAAGAGTTGGTTGACTCTGTGTGTCTGTGTGTCTCTGTCTGCCTGTCTGTGAGCAGATATGTATGTCTGCACATCTGACACAAGAAGAGGCTCTGTGTGCCTGTTCCTACTGCTGGTTCATTAACTTGTTCCATCAGCACTTTCCTAACTTGCAAGGCAGAGAATGAAAACACACAAATAGTGTTTTGCTTTCGATAAATCCTTTTTACATATTTACTTTTCTTATTTTGCTATGTAATTAAAAGAGAGGATTCCTACTCTTCCTGTCATTTTCCACTTCTACAAGTTCTGACCATTCAGTATTTCTATCCTGCTGGTGTATAAATAGAACTAAATCCTACCACGTGAGTTGATCCTGTGTCCAAGAGATAAGAATAAAACTCATTCTTATCAGTTACTTATGAGTGTATCAAAATCTAAAAGAAAATAATGTCACCAAGATCAATTCATTAGTTTTATTTTTTATTTTATTTATTTATTTATTGCTTGTTTGTTTGTTTTTTGAGACAGGGTTTCTCTGTATAGCCTTGCGCCTTTCCTGGAACTCACTATGTAGCCCAGGCTGGACTCAAACTCACAGAGATCCGCCTGCCTCTGTCTCCCAAGTGCTGGGATTAAAGGTGTGCACCACCACTGCCTGGCAATTCATTAGTTTTAAATTTGGAAATTCTCAACTTGAGCTTTCATCTGTTCCACTGAGATCATGACAGGAACTTCGATGCAGAGATGTACAGAATCATAACTCTGTTGTTGTAAGACATAATGGATTCTCCAGCTCCAAAAGATCGGTTCAGTCAAATGCATTCATCCGTAAAATTTGCAGCACGATACATATACTAGAAGAATATATATTACATGTTTTAGTTTGCCATGTATATAAAATAATGCCATTAAACTCTCACTTCAGAATCACCACTTAGATTAGAGATGATAAATGTGAAATTTTTAATTTCTTTTGATATTAAATACATTTCAATTGTCATAATATTTAGGAAAAGCGTGCTGTGCTAGGCAGAAGGAACTAAAAACATTTTGTTGAAGGTTTAGAAAAAATTTTAGAACAATGAAAACATATGGAGAGTGAGAAGGGGTCAGGGTGAAAAAAGAATGAGATAGAGGGCAAAGCGAGAAGCCAGACTATCGATTGCCAATTCCTAAAGTAATGGCCTTCACACAGAGGTCACTGTCCTGCTCTTGTTTTCTTGGAGGAGACTTGAAGGTTGGTGTGTTCTTTTCCACGATGACGCATTCTCAGACGATGGACTTTCAAGAGCTGGTGGGAGCAGACTGGCATTCTGGGATCGGAAGGGGACAAAGTGGGTGACCCAGATCTCACAGTGGAGAGTCCACTTCACAGATCGCTTTGTGAGGGGATTCTGTTTGTGTCTGTGGATTGTTATTAAGAAGAAAGGTGACCATACCATGTTGAAACACTGAAACCTGGAAACTGGATAGGGAGGATTGCGTCTGTCCCACAATCCCGAAAGGCTGTCACCATGGGTGCCTTTGAGCTCTATAGCTGCGCTTCTTGCTTTACTTTTCAAAAGATCTTTTTCAAATACATCAGAAGCTTAGAAGTTAGCATTTGGTGGGGAACCATTTGAAGAATGAAAAACGGTTTCTCTGGAGACACACGCTGTCGTACAGCCCAAACCGGTGTGACTCAGCTGCTAAGGAGATCCAAACAATGTTAGTGGGGTCCAAAGCAGCATGAAAGAGCCCATCATTGACGTGACGGACTGTGTTGCAAGAGCGCTCTGTCTCCTACCCCATTTATCAGGCTTAGTTGGCCACCAACTGTTAACATGGAAGATGCACTGCTACGTGTACTTTCCATTAGAATTTCTCCTTACACAGTGAAGGTTCCTTGGAGTGGGCACCTGGGCTTAGGCTACATGTTGGATCACCTATAACAGGGGCTATAAAATGGCCACCTAGCAAGTGGCTTGCTGCCACACACCACATTTAGAAGAAGGTAGGTGGCAAGTGCCTGAACTTCCCCCCACAGATGCTCAACTCCAACTCATTTTGATGTGTTAGATTCTATTCAGGCACCAAATGTTGTGTGATTTTCCTGGGGAGATAGAAAGAAATATCCATGTTTATGTTAGGGAATGGGAACATGGGCACCCTCTCTCCTCAAAAGTTGTTCTATTAAAATCCAGCTCAGGAGAAACAATAAGTTTACTGGGTTACTTAAAGGAATGTGGATGACTGTGGTGCCTGGATGTTCCAGTCCCATGTGAGTAACTCACAAACCTCTGCACACTGAAGAATCCCACCCTTGCTGTGTAACAATCCTTTTCTACACCATGAATATGTATTACTCTCATTGGTTAATAAAAAGATGGCAGGCCAGTAGCTGGGCAGGAAGTTAGAAGGGAAAGCCAAACTGAGAATGCTGGGAAGGAGGGCGGAGTCAGGGGAGACTCCTGCCAGCCACTGAGCAAGCGGGACATGTTAAAAATGAAGTAACAAGCCATGAGCCATGTGGCAAAGCATAAATAGAAATATGGGTTAATTTAAGTGTAAGAGTTAGCTAGTAACAAACCTGAGCTATTGGCCAAATGTTTATAATTCATATTCAGCCTCTGAGCAGGGACTGGGTGGTCGGGACAGGAAATGTCCATTTACACACCTTAGCCAAGTGTTCATGGACAAACTAGAGAGGAGCAGGGCCTAGGGAGGCACTCATGAATCTTATGAGCTTAAACGCCATGCTCATGTTCCTCCCTCATTTTCATGAAGGGACAGTAGCAAGCCTGGTCCTGTAAGGCTCTCATGATGTTGAAAAAGCCAGAGTGAGTCAGGATAGTGAATGAACTAAGGTAGAGACATTATTGGATCCAAGACAAGGGCAACATAATGTTGGAATAATAGTGTCCTGTGTCTATATGCACAGATAATTACCCACCGGCATGCACACACATTTATCCTCCCCACGAAACAGGAAGACGTTCTATCAAGGACACTGCCAGGAATTCTTGGGTTCTGAGACTCTGAACAAATCATAAGTGTGAAACAGCATGTTGAAGGTCAAATGAGATTTGAAGGAGAGACAGCACTTGAGGGTTCTGTGGTAAAAAGAGAAGAGCATGGAGGAATGTTTCAATACTGAGGAACTGGACCTTCTTTGTCAGAGGGTACACAATCAGTGTAGAGTGGTGGGCAGAGATTTGGGCATCTTTACTTCAATAAGATGTTAGAAAAAAAATAATAAATTCCACAAAGAACACAATCAGCATTAAAGAAATAGAGAAGCAAGGGATCCTATGTCATGAATCTCCTGCCTAGCATCCAAGAACAAGAAGGCAATGTTCCTATGCCCTATGTCAACAAATAAGTGTTCATTTAGCATATAAGATAGAACAGAACACAGATTAATTGATTAGCTAAACTTCAGGATTAATTTAAGCTTTAAAGAGGAATGGTTGCTAGGGAAAAGACACTTTTAGTAATCTTCAAAAGTTTAGGATGCAGGCTTCGGTTATCCGGCACCTATAACAGAAGAAACAGGGAAGCCTGAGCATCAGTGCAGAATGCGCACGTGCGCCTTGTGTGTTTGCCAAGGATGAGCTTTAAGGTGTTTATCTTCTTCACTCTTTTGTTTGGATTTCTTTGAGCAGTAAATTGGCAGCTTCCACCAGCAGAATGCAAATGTCCACCCTGGGAGGACTCGATGATAATTCTAAAATCACTGTCATTTGGTTTCTTTCAAATCTGTCAGTGAAGTTTTCAGATGTGAGTTGTCCCCATCCCCTCGCATGCAGAACGGTAACATGACATGAGGTTTGTCTCAAAACACAAGGAGTGCTCCTCATCCGCCCCGTGTGCAAGCATTGGGGGCCGGCACTTCCCTCGACGACATTCATCAGCAAGCCACGAAGCCACACACATCCACACCTGTAATCCAGCTGCTGTGGAGAATACAGTTGCCTCCACAGTAGTTCACAAGTTTCAACCACACTGTAAGCATGTAATTCATTATACTGTGTGTTTTTTTTTGTTTTTTTTTTTTTTTTTTAAGCAAGATAATAATAGAAAATCTTTCAGCAGCTGTCAAGGCGGCAGGAAAAACACACCATTGTTAGAAGGCATTGACGGCGCTCCGTCCTCATGTGCTGGAACCCAGCCAGCCGTGCATGCATCCATGCCTCTGCAGAGCACTACTATTCAGTCTCCACATGGAATAATGTGCTGAGGAACTCAATAATGCATACTGTAAAGATGACAACCATACAGGCTGGCGGCAGCCATCTAACCCCAGAGACATCTGTGCACCAATGTCACAGGGCGAGCCAGCAGCACGAGGCACCGACACACACATCCATGTCTGCTCAGAATTGCATCTTCTTTAAAAACTGGGAGCGGGAGCAAACACCAGACACAGGCCGGCTAATCCAGAGCAAATGTATAAGCCAGGTGGTGGAATGTACATGCAGTCCTAGGACTCAGGAAGTAGAGACAGGGGGATCAAGTGTCTAAGACCAACCGCAGCTACCTAGGAAGTTCAAGGCTCCTGAGACTCTGCCAACCACCCCATCAAATAACTAAAAAATAAAATGAGCCAGTGTGGAGAGGAGGACAGGTTAGCTTGCTGGCTGCACAGGTTATCTCCTGCTTCAGCTTCCCCAAGACTTCCTTCGACCTCACAAGGACAGTGTTACAGGTTGTGACGAAATTACCTTTTTTTTTTTTCCAGTTTAATAAGGAAATCTTGAAGGGGGCGGGCATTTGTACCTCGTTGATTTTTTTTTTAAATGGATGTATGTGTGCATGTTTGTATGTGCATATTTGTAGGTGTGCCTCTGGAGGTCAGAAAAGGACATTCAGTCTCCTGGAGCTGGAGTTACAGGCAGTTGTGAGCCATTTAACATTTAAGGTACTGGGTACTTGACTTTGGTCCTCTGAAAGAGCAGGAAGTGTTCTTAACCACTGAACCATCTCTCCAGGCTTCTGCCCTTTGAAAATATTGAATAACTGACTGACTGACTGACTGACTGACTGACTGACTGACTGACTGACT
>CABHPP010135097.1:35802-48552 GCA_902168425.1 Peromyscus attwateri
CTAAAATTACAAAACCTGATCACAGTCTCTGTTACACCTGAGCAAGTGGCCTTGGTGTGACCTGCAATCTGTTTAGACTCCTTGGAAGAACATGATTCCTTAGGCCACCTGCACCTCTGATCCCTGGAATTTGCACTCTAACCTTCTCTAGAAAAGATGCTTTTAAATAATTGATTACTTTCTTCCCTGAAGGCCAAATAAGGGAATCTTGATGTTTCAGTTCCCTAGGTAACGACACCTCCACCAGCAGTCTCACAGGCTCCTAAAGAAACTAAACATTGTGCACGTGAACAGCGCTGCAGAGAGGGCAGTGGAGTGGTGGAAATGCCGTTTACAATTGTGCATGTGCACACACATGCTCAAGGTCCCAAGACTCAAACTGATCCTTTCCTTGACAATTATGTTCACATCAGAACATGAGGCTCAGCACAGGTTCTAATATGATCAAATGATTGTAAAGATTTTTTTAAATGGATTTCTCATTTCATGGAAACATTAATACTATGAAGACACAGAATAGAGAAAAAGAAGCTTGCCTAAGAGGCAAAAGACTTTAAGAATGATGCAAAAAGAAAGACATTTAACCTATATTTTAACACATACATATATACATACATACCATACACATACACTCTCATATCCACACTCACATAAACACACATATAAACATAAATACAAATATATAGACACAGAGAGAAATAAACATGCATACACATACACATATACACATACACACATACACACATACACATATACATACATACCCACACAATATACTCACATACCCACATTCACACTAACACAACACACATACAAACCTGAATATAAATACATAGACAAGCACACACATACACATGCATACATATATACATATACAGATATAAACACATACACACATGCACACACATACACACCATAAAACTTACTGAGAAAAAAATCACAGAAGATGAATCGGTATTAATATGACATTTTTAATGATATTTTTAAAACCTCATAAACCTACCCAGTGGGGTGTAGCCCACCAGTGGAGGATGGTGTGTTGGTAGGAGAGTTAAGATTCCACAGGGGGCCTTCACAACCCCAAGCCACTGATAAATCAATAGTATCTCATTTACAGTAGATTTGATTAAGAATGGGGCGGGACACCTTCCTACAGGCAGTCTCTTGGAAGCTGACTTTCTCCCTCACCTCCCTCCTTTCACTGTCATCTTACAATGCAGGCTTGAAGATGTCGCCACACCTGATGACATCCCCAGGATCTGAAGACTGGAACAGGTTTTCAGTGAGAACAATGGCTAGTCCATCCCCAGCTCCTATCATAAGCCATTGGCAAAACCCTGCTCACAGACACACCCACCTACATGGAAAGAGAGCCCCCTCCTGTGACATCTACTCAGAGAGAAAGTAGCAAGCAATGTCTAATAGTCCTGCAAGCTCTTCCATACTCAACACACTCCTCCCCTCATGGCAAGACACCTGATGGGTTCTCCTGTCATTGAACGAGATCCAAGCCTAGGCTCTCTCTCTAGGGCTTTCTCTGCAAGCAAAGCACAAGCTTCTTTGCCTCATGCTTTTCAGACTAAAAGGTCACTGAGCTGTCAGCACTAATCAATGAGTATGGTGGGGTGAGAACAAGAGTGCCTAAGGAAGTCGTACTCAGAGAGCAGAGGGGTGTCAGAAAAAAAGGACCTCAGTCTAGAGTAATGAGAAAACCTTCAGGGCAAGAGCTGTCAAAAGGCCAGGACTGAGTACCAGTGCGTTTTTCTTGGCCACTCCTGGATCTAACTCAAGACACACGCTTTTTGTCAAATATAGGGTCCTTGGGCTTTGTGCCCTGGGAGGCTAATCTGGTAGGCTCTCCCATTTGCAGAGAGCATAGTACTCGCTTCAGGAAGGACACCTTATTTTTGTGGCCTGCTTCCTCCTGGGGAGAACTTGCCAGTTTTCAGACATGAGTTGTAGTTTTATCATTCATTCATTTAGGCCACACACTTCCTCTCTTTCAATTTGGGAGATTTCTGGTCCATTTATTCCATTTTCTCTCAGTCAGGGTCCATGAAAATGTTTGTCTTAACTTTAAGATTGTCTCATTTGCATGAATAATACTGGGCTGGTTCATGCTTTGCATTTTAAGGAGTGTTGTGCACAAGCTCCTTGAGACACTGTTCACCTGGTACTTGACTGAGGAATCTAGTGAGAACCTGCAGATCATCGAGTACTTGTCATATTTCCCACTGTTTGGGCTTGAGAAGAAATTAACTTTACCAACACTTGGGAGGCTAAGTCCAGCTAGGCAGCTCTTCCCACCATCGTTTTCAAAGTCATTACTTCCTTGAGCCCATTCATTCCTCCCCAAATGTGACAAACTCGGAAAGAACCAATGATGGGTTCCGATGCTTTGATCTTGCAGCTGCTTTCTCTAGATTTACACCAACTACAACTCTACAATTTTAGGCAAATTTATCTCCATAGGAAAAGTAATGTTAAGCATCTGCTGTAGTTACTTCATTTCTCAATTCCTAATTTCTTCAAATGTCTGTGAAATTTGTATGGTCCCCCATATTAGGTGCTAATTATTAAAGTCATCAATATGAAGCTCAAAATGTATAATATGTTTCCATTGATGCCAAAAATATTAAACTATTATTTCATAAGTTTCAGCAACCTGATGAATGCATGATTACATGGCAATAATACTATAAAACAGGTAAGTGCATTGTTAGCAAGGTAATGTGTATGTTTCTCATTAATAATCTATTAGTATATTTATTATTTAACAAGGTCATGAAGATGCTGCCTGAGGAAAAAAAACAAATACATAAATTGCTGATTTTACATACATGAAAAAAATGAATTTTCTCATAAATATGGTTATGAATAAGGAAAATCCTCCACACTCACTTCAGTAGGGAGGTATCAGCTCTGAGGTTTTGGTACCAGTCTGTCGAGGCCACAATTTTAGACATTTCAGGGCCCAGAATTCTGAGCAACAAATTACTTGTTCATGCACTACTGTGTCTAAGTTATGGATATACTTTTGAGATATATATATATATATATATATATATATATATATATGATAAGACATATTTTTGCTATAGAAACCTGAATGGACTCAGACATTCCTTTAATCTGAGTTCAGCTTCTACCATTACACCAAATGCATTCTCACTGACATCATCATAGTAGCTCACTATTATCATTGTAGCACTCCCATCATCATCACAACAACCCAACACCATTATCATAGCAATACCCAACCATCATCACAGCAGCCCACTACCATGGCAACCCACCATCATCATCAGAGCAAACCCAACCATCATCCTAGCAATCCACCATCACCATCATGGAGATCCACTACTGTCATCATTGCAACCCTGTCATCATCACAGCAAACCACCACCATCATCATAGCAACTCTTAACCATCATCACAGCAACCCAACACCAGCATCATAGCAACCCACGACCATCATCATCATAGCAACAACCCACCATCATCATCATAGCAAACCCCTATCATCATCACAGAAACCAACTACCATCATCCTAGCAACCTACTACCATCATCATATCAAAACCTCACCATCATCACAGCAAGCCACTACCATCATCATAGCAACCCCATCATCATGACAGCAACCCAACACAATCATTATAGCAACCCCCAGCCATCATCCTAGCAACCCGCCATCATCATCATAGCAATCCCCCATCATCATCATAGCAAAGCCCCATCATCATCTTCATAACAAATCCCTACCATCATAGCAACCCTATCACCATAACAACCCTCTACCATCATCTTAGCAACCCATCCATGTTGACTTCATATTTAGTGAACTCACATTAGCAATCAAAATAATCACTCATGCTTACTCGTCAGATTCTTATCTTCACTTTCATCTGAGCTACTTGGACCCAAGGAAGAAGCCAGCTCCAGATGCCACCATCTTACTCAGTGCTCAGTGATGTCTTGAGAGCAGAATACCACATACCTGGCTTTGTCCGGATCCCTTCTACCACCATCCTGACCTATCTCCCAGCACCTGTATTGTATAATCTGGGCACCAACCTGCTTCTGATGACATAGTTACCTCCTGCAGTCTCTAATGTCAGATCCCTTTTAAGGGCATTTGCTTTTGCATACCATAACGCACATGCTAATGATGTCACACACTCCCAAAGGGACTCCATCCTTCCCCCTATGCTGGTCCTAATATGTATTTTAAGGATTAGAGATGAACACAAGAGATTTTCTGCAATCTTTGTCACTGCAAGTTTGCTTTGGTTTTTCATTTGCATCCAAAGATGCTACCTTGGTGTGATTTAGATGATGCCATGTAATGCTGTACATTTTAGTGCTTCACATATTGGCATCTTATCCACAAAGCAGAGGTTGGGCCTGTTAATTACAAACTTTAATTCTTTCAGTTTGGTTTCTGAATGATAACTTCGGGGAGTTAACAGTCTCAGGACATGGACGGCCACTTCTCCCCCAACCCCTTCTCTGCTGCACTATTTCCCTGCAGTTCAGCGTGACTGATAAAAGTTTCTTCTGTTTTCAGCACTGTCACCTTGGAAATCAAAGTCATTTCTCCTTTAGGAAGGCATCTGTTGTTAGGGGGCACCTCTTCAAATCCAAGCAAATCCAAGAAATATAGAACTTCGTTACCACTTGCATAGTTTTTATTGTATGTGTGTCAATCAGTCTTTCCTGACAATAGATGCTAACTTAGAGAAACTGCCGATGGAAAGTACACAAGGCAATAGGAGACAATATTTAGGTTGAATAAGCCTATTAAAAATTTAAACCAAACACACCTATTAATTGTCCATGTGTTCCTGCAATAGCAAAACACACTTAATTTTTAGGAAGCCATGGTGCAACTATCACATAATAACCTGGTTTAATTTGGTTCTGTATAGGCAGACAATGCCAGGGAACCTTGCATTGTGTTGTCATTGGCAAGAGCCATGGCAACAGCCCTGGCTGGGGACCGAGTGCTCACATCCAGTTTGGAAGGGATCACCATCTCACTGGATTGAACTAAGCTTCCCTGCACTTCCCTGTGCATATTAGAATCCCGGAGGCCCCCAAGACCATAGTGCCAAATCTTGAGAGGTATTGTTTGGTTTACAGCCTCCAATTTTGTCTTATAGAAACTATGTATTACAAGATGAGTATCTTAGCCAGCATGGGTCTCTTTCCTCTTTGGCTGGCATTCATGTAAGGATTGCTTGGACATATTTTCTGTTCATGAGAACAACAATTTGGCTCTCCAGACCTCCCCTCTGAGGCTAACTTCTTAGGGAATGGACCTCACTTTATTCCCCAGGTTTCTCCTCCTCCTTTACCACATACTTGAAATGTACAGTCTTCTTCTGCCGTGCTAGTCAAGTTTGAACACATCCAGAAGGACTGTATGGTGGATGTTTTTTGATTCCACAAACAAGGGACTAATTAAAATCCTTTAGTTATTTTTATGAAGAAATTTGCCAGCATATTTATGAGTATTTACGTCTCACTTTTAATTGATTCATTTCTGCTCTTTCCAGATTCAAATGGTTCTGTGTTATATATGTAAACATCAACGTCTATAGAGTGTAACTATTGTACGTGAAGCAGAACACTGCTCCTTTTAAACTAGATAAATATCTACTTGGATCACATTGTTCCTTTCTGTTACATCTCCCAAATGTAGAGGTCAAGTGCAAACGAAGCCAGGGGCTGGGGATATAGCTGTGTGGTAGACGGTCCCCCTCGCATGGGCAAGACCTGGGTTCAATCCTTGGCACCACAAATAAAAATGCCAGGTCATGTTAACTAGTTTGGTAGCCCATCTGTGCTGAGTAAATATAAGGGCACAAAGGGATTCACTTTTCTGAAGCACAGAGCTGGGTGCAGTAGGGGTCTAAGGCTCAGAAGTTGAGACTGTCAAGTCCAATAGGATAGAACTACCCGATTCTTTCCACTTCCCCTTCACCCCCCTTATCTACCTTTACTTGGATGTATTTGGACATCATCATGATTATTTGCCTAAGTGCCTTCACTCAAATATTTTTCTCTTGAAGGCTGTCTTAATTAGGGTGACTCTTGCTGTGATGAAACACCATGACCAAAAGCAAGTTGGGGAGGAAAGGGTTTATTTGGCTTACACGTCCACATTGTAGTCCATCCCTGAAGGAAATCAGGGCAGGAACTCACACAGGGCAGGAACCTGGAGTCAGGAGCTGATGCAGAAGCCGTGGAGGGGTGCTGCTTACCGGCTTGCTCCCCACGGCTTGCTCATCCTGCTTTCTTACAGAATCCAGGACTGCCAAGCCAGCGCTGGCAACACCCACAGTGGACTGGAGCCTTCCCACATCAATCACTAATGACAAAAATGTCCTGCAGACCGGCCTCCAGCCAGATCTCATGGAGACATTTCATTAGTTGTGGTTCCCTCTTCAGAGGAGGACTTTAGCCAAGGTGACGTAAAACTGGTGATGCCGTTCCCCTCATTGATGTGCTACCTGAACGTCACACAAGAAGTTTGCAATGACTGTGTCCTGAAAAAAAAATTGTTTTTTTGTTTGTTTGTTGTTTTGCTTTGCTTTGTTGTTTTTCAAGACAGGGTTTCTCTGTGTAGCCCTGGCTGTCCTGGAACTATCTCCGTAGACCAGGCTGGCCTTGAACTCAAAGAGCCACCTGCCTCCGTCTCCCAAGTGCTGGGGTTAAAAGAGTGCACCACCACTACCTGGCAAATCTTGTGATTCTTGGTAAGTTTTTCCATTTTCCCACCAGGAGTGGTGTCTCCACCTGGTCTAACACAGTGATGTTTTGCATCCATCTCCAGGACTGCAAGGTTTGATAAACTGCTGTGCAGCTGCTGTTGGGGTGAGTGAACAGCAGAGTGAAACCATGGCTCCTGGCTGGGGGTAGCACTCAATTCACAGTTCTGTGATCTACATGCTATACAGTGCACTAGCTATATGTGAGTCTTCCCTAGACTGCATCCATCCCATGAGAATAGAGATGGTAACCATGGCAGCAGATGGAGTGCTTATTTGATACAGTCCCTCTTAGGGGAGAAGAGGCTGGAAAGCTGATGCTGCACTTTCCAGCTTGGTTAAAAAGCTCAGAGTCTCCTTGCACAGAGAGTTCACTATATCGTAATTCTTTGGCATTTGTGGCTTGCAGAAGCCTCCGGGAGGTGCAGGTGAGATGCAAGGTGCCTGTTCCATCAGTGTGCTTTGGAGAGGCCAGGAGTGTTTTAGCTTCTCCAGTCAGCTGTGATACCTTGATTTATGACAAGGCCAGTGGGGTCCTGACAGGGCCGCATACTGTGTGTCATCATGGAAGACAATGTTGAAACTTCTATTTGAAGATGTTTTTCTTGAGCACAACAACTTCCCATACACAATGATAGTGAATCCCTTCTCATCTACATTGTCCAGGATGGGCTTTAACAAAAAGCGATTTTATTTTATGTGTATGGACATTTTGCCTATGTGTATAGTTGCCTATACTGTGTACTAGTTGATCTTAACTGCTGAGACATCTCTCCAGCCCAACCTAGGATGGATGTTTACCTCTGCTACCAAAGCCCCACACCCATCCTCTATGGCTGTTTAAACTGCAACCACGCCTCTCGCCCTTTGTGCACAGTAAATGCACTGCTGTTCTCTCAGTATAAGATACTTTTACATTGTTCGAAATAGGTTTCTCAACTGTGGACTCTTCTTTATTCTTCTTTTCACCAACCCCAGTATCTAGGATGTTTTGCTACACGATAAGCCACCTGCATGTCCTGAACTGAGAAACTGAGAGGAGTGGAAGGTGATGAGCACAGGCTGTTTTATTTTTATATCGACAAGACTGAGAACCATTATAGATTTTTGCAAAGGACACACCAAGGGGAGTCTGTGTGTGCCTATGTATTTGTGTGTGAGTGTATGTGTGTGCACACGTGACACACAAGAGGTTTGTAAGTTTTAAAGAACGGAGAAAAAAATGTTACGAAATATATCATCTCAATGATCAGATAAAATGACCATATTTAATGATGAACATGTCTGAGTCTAACTGATGGGCTTATGCCTTTTTCACCCAAGACACAGTTCAGCAGCCGAAGGAGGTAAGAATAATCCTGCCCTGTTTTCTGAGTTCCTGTGTCAGCTATTTATATAGAATATTATAGAATATTCCTATTCTGGATGCACATGCTCATAAAGGAGACTCACTGCAATTCCACCAACAGTATCCCCGAGCCCGGCTGCTGCTTCCATCTGCCTCTCTTCAAGGGCACGGCTCACCTGCTTATCTTTCATTTGGGAAACTGATAGAAAAAAAAACAAAGCAATTCCTATTTGTTCCTGACAGTTTGGAAGGAATTATTTATGGCCTTCATGGGACTGCACCTCTTCTCTCCCCTCACACTGAACCTGAGCCCCATGCTTCCAGAATAATAATAATCTATTTCTTTCCTCACACTGCTGCTCCCGGTGTGACCCCGTCTGACCCGATTGAAATTGATTTTGTTGTTGAACTCCCAGCTAGTGCAAATTAATCTGAGATCCACACAAGATCAGGGAAGCAAGGCAGAGCACAAAGACCTCAAGTACTGAGGGAAAAATTAGTTCTTTGGAAAGTATTTTAAGTTGGGCAAGATAAATGGTTACAATGCCTGGCTTTGATAGAACGGCTGGAGGAAGAGGGAGGAGAATGGCGGGGCTCCTGGCACAAGGCTGTAATTTAATAGCCTAATTTCCTACCCGGTCCTGTAGAAGTAGCTCTGACAGCTGATGGAAATCACCCAGGGCTTGATCTGGTCCCTGGTGGGGACAAGTCGAGACCCATCTTTCCTTTGAATCTCCAGGCGACAGGACTTCAGCACACAGCAAAGGTTGTTGCTACCTCACGAGAGAATAAAATCCTCATCTTTTTATGAAAATTAAGTTGCACTCACAAGTGAACATTGGTCTACCGACTGTATGGCACTTATGTCCACTCCCTCAGCCAGCAGAAGGAAGCAATTTTGTATTCTCAGGAACCCAGCACTGCCCCTATGAAACCAATATAGCAAAACTTCCCAAAAGGAATCTCTTCAGAAGGAATCTCTCTTCAGGAGGGTCCTGGTCCAAAACTAAATTTTGCTTATTTTCCCCTTATCATCTCTACAATTACTGAACCAGGCTTTCTGATTTCCATAGACACAAGATCCTTAATGACCCAGCCAGCAAGCTGTAAGGCAAAGCAAACAGGAGCCCATGCTAGGAAAGTGTGGCAAAGTCTGTGTCAAGAACAGAGTTCCTGAGGGAGTCTATGAAGGCCAAATGCTGGGCCTATGGGCTTTAATTATGTAAAGACAGTGTAGGCAAACAATTGGCTGGGGTGAGACTCTTCAGTGGTACAGCTGGCTGAATGCAGTGCAGGAGCCTTCCCATAGAAGAAGGTGCCATTGGCCTACTGCTCTCCTACAGTTATCATCAATAAATCATTTGGCTGATCAAGCTGAACTCGGACAGGATCCATTTTTGGTCTGTCAGTGCCCTCTCTGCATGGCGTGAATAAACACTTCTTTATATGCGCTCTGAAAATGTTGGTACCTAGGCAGAGAGTAGATACAACCCAATGAGACATCCTAGGATGGCCGTCTTTCCTCGTGTGCCATGGAGTACAAGTTTTCTGGCTGTATGTGGTACACAGTGTGGGTATTGGGACCCCACAACATTGGCTGGAAAAATCAGAGGAATATCGCAGATCCTCAAAACAGCACTTTAAAGAGGGCAGGACTGAAGCTATACTGTCTTCCCAGAGGGAGCTTAGCCAAGCAGGAAGAACTCTAATGCAAAATGGACACACAGGAAGCATCTTCCATGTTTAGTCTCCAATTCAGGGAGAAAAGTTGCTAAGAGGGAAAAGGCCTTGACAAGGTCACTTGAAACAAATGTGTCAAGATTCATGTTGAACCTAAGTTGCTCAGGGAAAGAAAAAAATAAAATGTCAAATATTGGGCTTAGGAGCCTCTGTGGTGCACTGAAGCCTGAAAAGTATTTAACTGGGGAACAGTACAGAAGCATAGGTAAACTCAGATGAACCCCTGATGTGTCCAAAGGAAACCTCATGAGGTGGGACCAACCCAAGCAGATCCTCTAACAGGGTGGCCAGGGTTGCCTACAGATGTAGGCTGTGAAGACTGACCAGAGGCCCCAGGCTAACTGGTGGGTGGACTGAACCTCTTCCAGTTTGCAGGGCACTTGGTCTCTGTAGAACACTAACGTTGTGTGTGCCATCATTCATATCTACCTCCAAAAGACTAAGTGACAGGCAGAAGTAGGTGTTCACGGACATAGCACAACAAAAGTTTTAAAAAGACGAAGCTGCCCTACTGGAGGGCAATTATCCCTCCCATCCATTAAGGTATATTGTGCGCATTCCTCCATAAGAAAGCACACAGGAGGTGAGTGTGCCCCTGGGACACACCCTGCATGCCTCCTTTGAGGAGTTTTACCTAAAAGTTCAAACATGGAAGCAGTCAGACATGGGTGTCTGAGATGAGAGCTGACAAAGACAGAAATTGTTTGCCCAGCCCTCAGCGTTTCAGACGGCCAGGTGTGTCTAGTGAGGGAGACAGAAAACACACAGAGCGACCGCGAAGGGCGATAGGTAGTTCTCACACCCGTGCTACTAGACCCAGCATCGCTCTTTGAGAGAATAAATCACACCAGAGGTGCACGTGCTTCGTGACACCTTGTGCCAGGATTTCTGTACTCTTTTAGCTGATGGGTCCCAGGACCACGTTGTCCTTGCTTGGACTAGTGGACACAGGACCTTCAGAGCGTTTTCAAAGGTTATCGTCTCAGTTCCACTGCTTGTCTTGTGATGGTAGCCCGGGACCTTGCTTTATCACCCTCTATAAAATGTTTTAACTACATAGAATATATAATAGTAAACTCTTAAGTGTCTTAGTAAAAAAAAAATCAAAGAGTTTAAAGTCAGAAGTGTGTGTGTGTGTGTGTGTGTGTGTGTGTGTGTGTGTGTGTGTGTGTAAGGTTAGTGAATAGAGATCCCAGGCTAAGACTGGTTTACCTTCCCACAGAGTCCTTGGGAAGAGAGACCTTGGAGGCTCCACTTTGCCTACCACTCAGGCTATTGCCAGTGATGTTAGTTATTCGCTAGAATTAGAACATTCTTCCCACTATGGGAGACATCGTGTGTTGTGGCAGGAGGATTCAAGCTGGAATAGAGCCAAAAGTCTGGACCCTACGGTCCAGCATCTGCAGGTCTAGAAGCTGGTGAAGGAGAACCATTGCCAAGGGTTGCAGTGAACCCTGTATGTTACACTATCAGCACATCAGGCAAGGTGTCTCGTGGGGTAATAGTGGCCTGAGCATTACAAATGCAAACTAATAATTTTTAATTAATTAATTTTTTTTATTTTATGTGCATTGGTGTTTGGCCTGCATGTCTGTCTGTCTGTCTGAGAGTGTCAGATGCCCTGGCACTGGAGTTACAGACAGTTGTGAGCTGCCATGTAGGTACTGGGAATTGAACCCAGGTCCTCTGGAAGAGCAGCCAGTGCTCTTAACCACTGAGCCATCTCTCCAGCCCACAAACAATTTTTTAATAGATGAAAGGCCTACTCCACAGAAGAAAACCCATACTTAGTCTTTTAAACCAAGACAAAGAGCTGTGTCTTGGGAAATCAGTCCCCAATGGTAAGGGTATTGCTACCATCTCGTTAATTATATATGACATGCTTATAAAATTGGCCCCTAGACAGGTCTTATGTAGCCCAGGCTGGTCTTAAACTTGCTATATATCTGAAAACAACCTTCAATTTCTTGTCCTTCTGCTTCCACACCTTGAGTTCTGGGACTTCAGATGTATGCCACCAGACCCAGTTTATGTGGTGCTTGGGATGAAACTCTGCCAACCAACAGTCTCTGTCAAATTTCCCTATAAGCCTATGCATCTACACCTGTGTATTCCCACCACCATCAGACACAGTCAGAGGGGTGATAGACATTGGCTGCTGTAGAGACCCATATCCAGTCGTAAGTGTCTCTTCCTGGGGTGCCTACTGTTGCTGTGACATGGCAGCCCATGTTTTCTCCTAAACAGAGAAAAATAACCACACAACTCTGTCAGAGCACAAATAACATGCAGACTATGAGATTCTTCTTAATTTTTCCTGGGTATATCATAATTATAATGTTATAATCTATAATTACATTATATTATTATTACCTACAAAACCACAAATCAACAAGTTTCATTTCCTTGAAAACATTAGCTTTGAAATTTTTCTGACAGTAAAAATTCTAGAGTGTAAAGTATAAACCATTCTTGCTATTGGTTGACATTTTTCTCTTGACATAGTTAGATCAACTTATACACACCCATTATGGTTTGAATGAGAACTATCCCCCAGAGGTTCGTGTATTTCAATGCTTGGCCCCAAGTTGGTGGCACTGTTTGGGAAAGAAGGTTATAGACACTTTAGGAAGTACAGCATCACTGGAAGAAGTATATCACTTGGGAGTGGGCTTTGAGGGTGTAAGGTCTAACCTCACTTCCTGTTCCTTCTCTCTGCTCCCTAGATTTACTTCCTAGTGGTGGGGGAAAGAATTCCCTACAACTATGACCAAGTCCAAAAATCCTCACTTTTAAATATCAATAAGAATTGATACAGTTTTGTCTCCATGTGTGCATGTTTTTGTGTGTGTGTGTGTGTGTGTGTGTGTGTGTGTGTGTGTGTGT
>CABHPP010135098.1:0-41243 GCA_902168425.1 Peromyscus attwateri
AAGCACTTGAGATCTCATGCCTTTGCTTAGGAAGTCACATGCCTTTGATCCCAGCACTAAGAAGGAAGTGATATGGTGGGCAGAGAAAGGTATATAAGGCTTGAGGAGACAGGAACTGAAGCCTTTTCGGGGGAGGAATCACTTTCGGCTAGAGAGCCTTTTCAGGCTGAGGAGTTCCAGAGTTAAGAGGTGGCTGTGGCTTGTTCTGCTTCTTTGATCTTTCAGCTTCCACCCCAATATCAGACTCTGGGTCTTTTATTACAAGACCTTTAGAAATTCGAACAATAAGATGTCCATTATTTACAGAGATCTCTCCAAAGAGATGAAATGCTTGCTCAATCCCTATACTTTCCATATATATATATATATATATATATATATATATAAAAACACACCTCCACAGCAAAAAGAGAAACTGGCTATTATCTTAATTGCATTAACTTTTATATTTATACCCTTGGAACAATGTGCTATTTTGGTCTTTCCCACTTCAGTGGATAGTGTTTTTCTGCCTTACATTTACATAAAAAACACTTTATATTATGGGATATTAGTGGTGGTAACTTGGCCAAATATAGAAACAGCATGTAGGCCTCTGCACCAGAGAAGGCATGATTCGCTCACTGGTTCAAGGATCAGACCCAGATGAAGTGAGCCAATGCCTTGCTTATAAGATACAGAAACTGAATAATGATTCCCTGTCAATGAAAAGGACACCAAGACTAGGGTGCTGCCATTGTTAAGGGGCTAAGTTGGCTGGCATTGCCCTTGCAACAAGCTGTAGGCCCTGAGGACATGATTAGTAGAGGAGGGGACATCACCGGAACTACTGTAAGAGGATAAAAGATTAAAGTCACGTATTCTACAGTGTAATTGTAATTTGTAAATTATCACGAGGTTATTTTTAGATAAAAAGTGCACCTAATAAATGTTTAAAGTAGGAAAAGATACCTCCTGAGAAAATAAAATGCTGACAGATATGGATCTGCCTTTCCAGTTACAGAAAATAAACATTAAATCTGAGAATGACCTCTAAATGACTTTCTAAGCATAATTTAGAAAGGCCAAACAATACAGAGTTTGCTGGGTTGCAAAAGAGCTGGCTGGCTGATCTCTAACCGTCTCTAGACAGCAGCAGCATACTCTCAAAATAAGATGTGCTACAGAGTATTTTTTTCCAGTATCAAGTTTGTGAATGACAAGAGAATATACAACTGTGTGATACTTAAATATACCATGTAACTGACTGATTTGTGTGTGAGCCACAGGAATATGAATGGAGAGATGAGAGGAGCAAGTGCAATTGGCCTAATAAAAAGGACAAAGTTTTGAAGAATCCCAAACACCCTTCTGTCTAGGTAGATTTGAATCCGCTCATACAAAGGAAGGTACTATGTGATAGAGAAAAAGGAAAGATTCTGTCCAATTAAATGTGAGCACAAACTCTCTTCTGATACTCTTATTATTGAAAGTTAAAGACTCATCTAAGGACTTTGTACTCTGTGTGTTCAGAAGTTCATATGTATGCATAGGCATCACATGTATATGGAGACCAGAGGCCAACAACAGGGTCTTTCACTGGACCTATAGAATTACTGATTCAGCAGCTGAATGGGTCTAGCTACGGACCCATTGGATAGAGCTCCAGGGATCCACCAGTCTCTGCTCCCCCAGCAGTAGGATTATAGAAACAGGATACTCTGCTGGCTTTTTATGTGAGTTCTGGGAATCCAAACTCTGACCCCCAAATTATATACCAAGCATTTTATCAATTGAATATTTCCTCTGCTCTTATTCTATGTTTTTAAGTATGTATTATTGATTTCCTTATCTGTGGGGAGAAATGGAATATAGCTAACACCACCCTGCCCCCAATATGGCAGCTAATTTCTCCAGCTGTACATGTATAGGCCATTGTGAAGAGTTCTCTGGGTGGCTTCACCTACAAAACACTTCAATAAGCACTAGAATAGTTAACCCATGAAGATGTGAGAGCCAGACTTGAAGAGATGGTTCAGTGAGTAAAAGTATTTGTCATGCAGGTGTAAGGACCTGAGTTCAAATCTCCAGAACCAATGTGATAACCATAATTTGTATGTCTGTAATTCCAGCACCTATATGGAGACATGGGGGGGAAGGAAACAGAAGAATCTTCAAAAACTGGGCACCAAGTAACTTGATATAAGCAACAGGACAATAATGAAGTGGACCCTGTCTAAAACAAGGTAGAAAGAAGGTGAGGCCTGACTGCCACTGTCGTCCTCTGCCCTCTACCTGTGTTCCATAGCACACGTTCACCCATATTCACACACACACACACACACACACACACACGCACACACACGTACACATCATATACACATGGTGCATACATGCACCCACACAAAAGAAATATGAGCATATGCTGGGCAATGGTGGCACATGCTTTCAATTCAAGCACTTGGGAGGCAGAGGCAGGCAGATCTGTGTGAGTTAGAGGCCAGCCTGGTCTACAGAGTGAGTTCTAGGACAGACCCCAAAGTTACACAGAGAGAAACCCTGTCTCAAAAAAACAAAAACAAAAAATCAAACAATAAAAGAGCATAGTAAAATTGAATATTTAGCTTCAAGGTAGTATGTTGTGTGAATATTACATAACAAGTAAAAACAAAGCTAAAAAGAGAAAGACAACCTAAGGATGGAAGAATAAAGAACTATAATTAGCCAGGCGGTGGTAGTGCATGCCTTTAATCCAAGCACTTGGGAGGCAGGTGAATCTCTATGAGTTTGAGGCCAGTCTGGTCTACAAAGTGAGTTCCAGGAAAGGCTCCAAAGGCTACGCAGAGAAACCCTGTCTTGAAAAACCAAAAAAAAAAAAAAAAAAACCAAAAAAAAAAAGAAAGAAAGAAAGAAAGAAAGAAATATAATTAGACAGTAGAAAGTTCTATTACATTGTATGAAAACAGAAATCAACAGTGCTGGGAAATACACGCTATTTCATTGAATGGTTTCACCTTCAATACAGTAATAGTGGGGTTCGGTAGAGTTTCATACACTTGTAACTGTGCTTACTTTTAAGAGTCAACAAAATCCCCATTACATAAAAGAATTATTTTGAACTTTTAGTCATTGTGAGTCTGCAATAGAATCCTATGGATATTTTAGGCCAACTTTATTGATTATAGAACTTGCACACATTATTATACACAGTAATCATCTACAATGCACAGCTTGATGAATTCTGACAAGTAGATTAAGACGTGTATCATTTTACATTTAAGTGGGAACCAGGAATTTAGCCTGTGTACCCTCAGGCCAGGATTAAATTAGCAAGAATGACTTATTAATAAACTATTTGAGGATAAGTAATTATAGAAGTTAAAACTCTCTGACTTCATGTATCAAAAGAAATGTCACATAAAATTGCCAAACATGAACATTGTTTAAAAGGAAAAAGTAATTAAAATAAATATTAAGTAATTGAAATATTTATAAGATGAATTTGTAAATTGTCAATTATGTAAGATATAGTTAATACATGTAAACTCCTAAACACACATTTTAAAGATTTATACTTAAAACACAATACAGCCAGGCATGGATTGTGTGCACCTGTAACCCTGGCACTTGGTTGGACACAACTTGTAATTCCTACACAACTCAAACACTATTATTTTTTTATCACCAAATTCCTAGGCTGCTAAATACAAATGTGTGTGTCTGTGTGTAGACATGCATTTGTCTCTGTGTGTATGTGTATATGTGTGTGTATGTGCATGAAAATAATGAATATACAAATCTGATCCTTTAAACAGAAGAAAAATAAGTAAGTTCAAACACTTTGTAGTTTATGAATAATAACTAGTCTAGAACTTGAAAGAACTATGTTGGAGGGAGAAAATCATGAAAAGGACTCTGTCTACCTTAATGTCAGACATGAAGAATATGCTGATGTATGCAAATGAGTCTAAGCAGAAGAAACATTGAAATACTTTTGTGGATCTTTTATATTTTTAATATTTGAGGAGAACTATTGGGTCTGAATCACTCTGCTTGTATTATTTCCAAATTGCACTATTGCCCTTTTCTCCTAAATGTGAGTTAATTTATTTCCTAAGGAAATTTTGCATCTCACATGGGTTAGAGCATTGGAAGAATTTTGATTTGCTTTGTATGTGTAAGAATTTATCTATATACATCTGATGAAGGATTAATAACTATAATATCAAATAACTCAATAACATTTCATAAATATAAGCTACTTAATGAAGAAACTGAACCATGAAAACTGAACCAAGTGTTCTCAAAAGAAAAACACAAATGGCTAATAATATTTTTAAGAGTTTTCAACATCATTGAAATATCAAGGAAATGAATATTAAAACTGTTGATTCAATCTCACTCAAGTCAACATGACTATCATTTTTTTAAAAAGGTAATGGAGGGGCCTGGGTAGGGGAGACAACAAATCTGGGAAAAGAGAAACACGTATTTATATATTTAGTGGGATTATCAACTGCTGAAGCCACTAGAGAAATCAATATGGATATTTCTCAAAAAGCTAAAAGGATAGCTACCCTGTGGTCCAGCTGTATAACTCTCGGACCTATATCTCCACTCTCTATTTCACTACACTGATACTTGCACTTAACTTTTCAATGATGTTCTAGTAACAGTAATTAGAAACTTATGAATGGATAATGAAAATGTGGTACATATACACATGGGAATTTTATTCATCTGTAAAGAAAAATGAAATTTGTAGGAAAATTGATGCAACTAGAAAATATTACACTGAGTGAAATAACCCAGTCTCAAAAGACAAATGTTACACAGTGTTTCTTATTGGTGGATCCTAGCTTTATGTTTTAGAACTACTTGGAGTGTCTCTAGAGGACAAAGAAAAAGAAATGTGACTTTATAAGGGTGGGACTGATTAAGGAAATGTACACAGTAGAACACACGGAAGGTGCATGTAGAGGGAGTAATTTGGGGGTGGAAAGGATTAGTGGGAAATGGAACTAGGGGGATAAGGAAAGAACTAGCTCGGGGTGGGGGGGGCTAATAATAAAACTAAAGTTATATGTAAAAGATAGAGAACAATATTAGTTTAGGGTAATTAAAATTTTAAAATAAAGATTTGCATGAAAGTACCCTATAAGTTTGAACAATATTGCTCTCAGAAGTCATTGGTTATTAAATGAAAATTCAAGTGTCAAGTGTGAGACACCTCCCTAGGCATCATTAGTCATGGAGGACACAAAGGCTCCCCAAACAACACAAGCTATTGCTATTTCTCATGTTTACTCAATGCAACTAGATAACAAGACACTATTTCTCAAGACCCCACACACCTTGATTGCGGAACATAGATAGCTAAGCTAAAAGTTTGCTCCTTGCTGGCTATCTTTCATAGTGCTAGAAGGTCCTATACAGGCTGCTGAGGAAAAAAAAATTAATGGTCTTTCTCAGCTGTGAACCATGCATATTATAGTACCAACCTGTCATGTAAGATGTGTCTACAGGTATAACAATGTCAGGAATGGTACTGGGGTTACCAAACATTTTCTGATTAAGAAGTTGAAACCTCTGAAGCATAATGGAATTCATGATATATGCTAAATGCTAAATTCATGATATACATATGTATGTGTGTGTGTGTGTGTGTGTGTGTGTGTGTGTTACTATAAATTTGATCAAAAACCCATAGCAAGGGAGGACAGAATTCCAAAGGATGATATTGAGTAACCAATTAATATAATTTTCTGTGGGGAAGACTATTTCTCTCATTCTAAGCATTCCTTAGCTGCCTGCAGTTTTTTTGTCTATGGTTGAGGCCTCATGTTAGCACGTCTATTGCTGTGGTCTTTATTCAGGTCACATATAGGCATCCATGCTGATGGGACTGTATGGTAGAGTTTTCTGACATACCAGAAGACACAATCTCACAGCAAACTCCCTGCTCCTCTGGCTCTTACATTCTTTCCACTCACTTCTTCTGCATTGAACCCTAAGCTTTAGGTACATGAGTTATGTTGCAGATTTGTTCATTGGGACCCGGCTATACAACCTTATATTTTAATTGGGTGTGGTTTTCTGGAATAGCCTCCATCTATTACAAAAAGGATTTTCCTTGATGAGAGGTGAGGACTTCACTTATATGTACAATTTTTAAAGCAAGAAATATAGATATAGATATAGATATATACTCCTTATAACACTGAAAAATAAGTTTTTTACATGTTTGTGGATGTATGCTAACATAAGCACAATTAAATAGATGTAATAGACATACTTAGGATAACTGGATAAATTTAATACTGTATAAAAGTATTGACCAGTGTTACACTCCTTGAATAAATCAAAAACTACATTTCTTTGTTAAAATGTGTCTTACGATAGATATGCTGAAATATTTATGACTGAAGTGTCAGAATATCTACAATTTAGCTAAAACATGCATATTTGTGAGTGTGTGTCAGAGAGCAGAAAATGAAAATGTTAATTGGTAAGTCTCAGAAAATGTATATTGATGTTCTCTTCACTCATTATGCAAATATTGCAGATATCTCCAAGTATATATTTGTACTGGATCTCTTAGCTTAGAAATGGTTGATTCTTTCACTTATTTATCAAATTAAGAAACCCTGTTTTGTTTTTTTTGTTGTTGTTGTTTTTTGCTGTTTGTTTGTTTTGTTTTTTCCAGAGCTAAGGACGGAACCCAAGGCCTTGAGCTAAATCCCCAACCCAGAAACCCTGTTTTGCTTTCTAACACACATCCACAGTCCCAAGTCATTGCTGCTTGTTAGTTCTCAGATATACTTTGTCTGATAGTCTCAGAACCCATCTCATGTTTTGTATTAATGTCTTTGGAGAATGTGAAATTTTGTGTAGCTAGTGTCTGTTTCCTGTAAGGAAGTCAGAATAATCTTGCTGAACCATCACCATACTTTAAACACCATCTGTGTTGTTCTATTATCATCAGCACAAATCTCTGTAAGAAAATTGCAATACTTCTGTCCTTCACATTATTTGAATTTCAGCTGAATGGTTCTTTTAATCTGGTTCAACATTGTATTCTTTCAATGGGGCACATAATGTTTAGTCCTTGGCCAAAGGGTCTCCATGGGAATTCCCAAACATCACAGGCTATTGCCAAGACTCTTGGTTACTCTCCACATGGCCAAAGCCCAGTTGCTGAAGACAATACTCACATATCTTGTTGAACACAGAGTAGTAGAGCTGGTGACTGACTAGGTTTACCCCTACTGACTAGCTTTCATGGTACTAAAAGATACTTTGCATTTTACCAGAGGAGAAAGGTAATAATTAACTCAATTATAAATCCTTGGACCTACAACAGTGATATGCCTGTAGATATATTTGTGCAGTAATGGTACAAATGTCATGGGAGTAACCAACCATTTTCTTATAAATTTAAGGTCAATGGGTTCCATCTCAGGGAAACCATATCTGACATTGCCGAAGTGGACAAGAACCTGAGACTAAAAGCCATGGACCTAGGAGAAAACCAAATATGACTATTCTCTGTCTTAGTCATTGTTCTATTGTTGCAAAGAGATACCATGACCAAGGCAAGTCTTTTATTTTATTTTATTAACTTTTTTTCATGTATTTTACATACTGACCACAGTTTCTTCTCCCTGCTCTCCTCTTGCTCCTCCCCTGGACTCCCATCTACCCCCTTTCCCATCCACTCCTCCTCCATCTCCATTCAGAAAGGGGCAGACCTTCCATGGGCTTGAACAAAGTATGGCACATCAAGTTGAGGTAGGGCCAAACTCCTCTCCCAGCATCACGGCTGAGCAAAGTAATCCAGTATGGAGAGCAGGTTCCTAAAAGCCAGCTAAGTGCCAGGGACAGGTCCTGATCTCACTGCTAGGAGCCTTACAAACAGACCAAGCTACACAACTGTCACACACATGCAAAGGGCCTAGGTCAGTCCCATGCAGGCTCCCTAACTATTGCTCAAGAGTCCATGTGCTCCTAGGTGCTCAAATCAGCTGTCTCTGTGGATTTCCCATCATGACCTTGACGTACCCCCTGGATTGTGCAGTCCCTCCTCTATTTCTTCAGGAAGACTCCCAGCACTTGACCCAGTGCTTGGCTGTGGATCTCTGCATCTGTTTCCATCAGTTATTGGATAAAGGCTCTCTGATAACAATTAGGGTAGTCACCAATCTGATTACAGTAGATGGCAGTTCAGGCACCCTCTTCACTATTGCTAGGAGTCTTAGCTGGGGTCATCCTTGTGGATTCCTGGGAGTTTCCCTGGCACCAGGTTTCTCCCTAACCCCCAAATGAAACCCTCATCAAGAAGTCTCTTTCATTGCTCTCCCCCTCTATCCTGCCCCCAACTTACCTCCAGTGCCCAGCCCTCCCAACCTGCTCCCCCAAGTTCCCATCCCCCTATTACTCCCCACTCCCAGTTTACCCAGGAGATCTCTTCTATTTCCCCTTCCCCAGGAAAATCCATACAGCCCTCTTTGGGCCCTCTTTGTTATCTAGCCTCTCTGGGGCTGTGGATTGTAGGTTGGTTATCCTGTACTTTATTCCTAATATCTACTTATGAGTGGGTATATAGCATGTTTGTCTTTCTGGGTCTGGGTTACCCCACACAGAATGATTTTTTTCTAGTTCCATCCATTTGCCAAGGCAAGTCTTGCACAGTCTTGATGCAGGGAGAGGGGCTTGGACCTGCCTCTGCTGAATGTACCAGGCTCTGCTGACTCCCCATGGGAAGCCTTACCTTGTTGGAGGAGAGAATGGGGGGTGGGTTGAGGGGGAAAGCTGGAGGGACAAGAGGAGGGAAGAGAGGGGGATCTGTGGTAGGTATGTAAAATGAATTAAAAAAAATTCCTTAATTAAAAAAAAAAAAAGAAAGAAAGCATTTCACTGGAGGCTTGCTTGCAGATTCAAAAGTTTAGTCATTATCATCATGGTGGGGAGTATGACAGCATGCAGATAGGCTCTGGAGTAATAGTTGAAAGCTACATCCTAATCCATAGGCAGAAAGAGAGGCACAGGGCCTGGTGTGAGCTTTTAAAACATCAAAGCCCACTCCAATGACACACTTCCTCCACCAAGGCCACACCTTCTCCAATAAGACCACACCTCCAAAACCTTCCAATTCTTCTCAAATAGTGCCACTGCCTAATGGCTAAGCATTCAAATCTATGAGCCTGTGGTGGTCATTCTTATTCAAACCACCATATTCTGCTGAAGGAGGATGGCAATAAAATGATTCCTAATGACATTCTGCTATATGTATAGCTCAGTGCCGCATTCAGCCATCGTCAGAGAAACTTCCTCTTGAAGTATATGGAGAGACCTATAATTCAACAATGTGCAGAGATTGAGAGACTTTAGAGTATTCAGTCCTAAATGGGTTGTCTTCATTGAACCCCTCCCAAGATTCAGGGATCTATGTGTAAGATCCAGAAGGGATGAATAACTCTAAAGAAACAGTGTATTACATACAAAAACAGGACTAACACACATATGAACTTAAAGATACTGTGGCAGCACACAGAAGGCCTACACAGGTTCAATCCAGATGGGGTTCCCAACACTGAGTTAGTAGTGAACACTGGCTTTTACCACTAATCAAGAAGCTATCCATAATTCATACCCACTGAAAAAGGAAACATTAAGTTTATCCACTTTAATAACTTAGAAAATTTTTCTTTTTGTTATGACTATGAGACATGTCTGCTCCTGGCAGTACCAATCTACTTCAGAGCGAATATAGGCATTGAAGAAACTGCATTTGGAGTTAATTTTTCATTGTGGCAAAAGTTAGCCACTGGACAACAAAGTATCCTCGAATCAACTGCTGACAACAGGACAAAATGGACAGACAGGACACAAAACAAAGGACTGCTGATTCTTGCCAAAACAAGTGCGGTTATGGCTTTATCAAAAGGCATCTTCTGAGGCCAGGACAATATGGCACCATCCTTTAAGTGGCCTTCGCAATCTGGAAAAGGTACAATGCCCTTTTCTTCGAAGGCAGCTGAACAGGCAGTGGGCCGATGGCTTCTGATGTGCAATAGAACAGCAGCTGAAACAGTTATTCTTGAAGAGTAACTAAGCTCACACCTCCCAATAGTAGACTGGCATAAGTTTATCCACATATCACTGGGTATATTAACCATATTTCAGGATGGGTCCCATGCCTAGGAGTACTTGGCCAACACAACCTCAATGGTATTTTTTGTAGACATTTTGTCTTACATTGCTTTCTTTGGAAATTTATTTTTTTGTCTTAGTGGTTTCTGTTCTATAGTTTGGTTTCCATTTCTGTGTTTTTGTGATTTTTTTCACGTGTTTATTTGTTTTCATTTTTTTCTTTGAAGAGATAATGAGAAAAAGAGCGCAAAGTTGGGTAGATGGAGATGATATGGGAGGAATATGGGCAGGGAGAAGTGTGCTCAAAATATATTCTATGAAAAACATTTTTTTCAACTAAAAAAAAGAAATTATATTTCTGACACCTTCTTGCAAATTCTTGTGACTTAAGTAGGTCTCATTTGAGATGCACTCTTTCAAAACGTCTTCCCTGAATCCTAAGCCTGTCTCAAATATTCACACCTCACACTCATCAACACCTGTGCTTTCTCTGCTCCCTATATCCTGACCATTAGTGTGTTTTTGTTCTTCAACTGATTTTGCGTCATTAGCATCTGCCAGAGTACCTAAAAATGGTGCTTTCAGTAAACAATTGTCATGGCTATATAAATTTGTGATGAAATATTTATTAATTTAAACACAATATTACAGCAGGGCTAATCAAAGGTGTTAGATGACCAATGGGAAATTAAGGATTTAATATTTTTAATTGATTCACTTTCACCCCCCTAAGATAGTTTACCACCTTGTAGTTCTTGCTGTCCTAGAACTCTTTATGTAGACCAAATTGGACTTGAACTTACAGAGGTTTACCTGCCTGTAGTTTTGCAAGTACTGGGGATAAAGTTGTGTGTCACCACCCTAGGCAACAGTTTCCAATATGAACAATAGATTGTTTAGGAGCTAGAGTGTTGCCTCAGCAGTTAAAAGGTTCTTACCACTCTTGTGGGACCCAGGATTAGTTGCTAGCACCACATGCTGCCTCACAAGTATCTGTAACCCTAGCTCCAGAGTCTCTGATGCCTTCTTCTGGCCTCTGAAGTTACCAAGGATGTACAAGGCTTTCATGCATGTAGGCAAAATGTCCAAACACATAAAAGTAGATAGATAAATCAGTACATTTACATCTCAGATGTAACTGGTTGATTTCTTTTGTGGAAATTGGTCTTGCTAGATGAAAGAAAATAAGTTTAAAATACAGCAAAAGAGTTAACAAGGTCAGAACTCATAGTGCTTTGCCTAGGTCTGAAGTCTGAAAGAGTGAAATTAACTGAGAGAGGCATGAGGAAGCTAGAAATACTCTAATGATCCTGGGTTTATGCATGGGTATATCACTTTGTCAAAACTTATTACAGTAGAAAGTACTATGGGCAGCACCTTTCCTTGAAGTTGATCTCATAAATGCATTAGTAATTTCAGTAACTCCTCAATCACATTCCAGAAGAGAGTGTTTTTCAGTTTCAGTATTGGGGATGAGTACTAGGAGATAATATTACTTAAGATTCCTGGATGGTAGTAAGAATTCTGAAATCACTTTAAAGAGCCTTTTATGGTAGTTTGTATATCAAAGCAAATTGATAGATCTCACACTAGTATTATTCACTGATTACATCACCAAACTGTTGATTTTGCCCTTGCTCATCACAGACCACCAGGAAATTAAGACTGTCTTGCTGTATCATCTGCCAGCTGTGGGAAAAATGAAAACAACAGTCACTCAGATCTCCAGATCATTATCATCCATACAAGAACACAGAACCTCTGCAACCATGATCAGCAAGGCCCTGGGTATTTCTTTTCCATATTGTAACCATTTATCGAATTAAAAAAAAAAACAGTTATCTGACTAGAAGGTAGATGTTTCTGTGCATATACACTAATCGATTCTCATTTTTTGATAGAGATATCCAATGTTAGGGCTATGCTGGGGTAATTTTAAGGAAGAAGTCAGAAAAACTCAAGCAGGAATGATGAATCCAAAAACCTAAAATATCTTATAGAAATAACTGTAAAAGATGTGAATACTTACCTGAAATTTTCTTGTTAACTGTCTAATACATATCATGTTAAACCAAATTGTATAGAGCCAAGAAACTTTAGCATAGCTTCAGATCTTTTAAACCAGAGATATCCCTTGCTTTTTACTGTATCAGCTTGATGCGTGCGCGTTTGCGCGCGCACACACACACACACACACACACACACACACACACACATCAAAGGCAATTGAGAAGGACTGATAGAAAAAGAGGACAAAACGTTACTAGCTACTAGATGAAGGTTTTGTGAATAATGGTAAGAAGTAGAAGCGAAGAACTAATTAACCCTTTCTTTCAATTGAGATAAAATTTGCCTAAAGTACAAATCTTAAGTTTTCCAGTGCATTTTTTTTTAATTTTTTTAGCATTTTTTAACTGATTCTTTGGGAATTTCGCATCGTGCAGCACAATCCCACTCATTTCTCAGCCCTTCTATGTCCACCCGCCATCGTTACAGCCTCTCCCGCAAAAGAAAAGAAAAAAAATAAAAAATAATAACATGGGAGGCCTACCCTTTTCTGAAAGGAAACAGAGGAGGATGAGTGCATGAGGGAGGTAGGAAGGGGAATTGGGAGAAGAAGAGGGAGGGGAAATGTGGTCGGGATGCAAAAGCAAACAAACAGACAAAATACAAGAAAACAAAAGAAAAACACTTTTTTTTTTTTTTTGCTCCTCCATCCTGCCCACCTCTCCATCACATATTCCTTCATCCTGGTAGCATTGGAAGCTGCAGTGTGTCACGCAATACGTACACCCTTTTGCCCAAACAGCTTTACTCACAAATGTTCACTGCAATAAGTTGTTGTGCTGGTTCAAGGCCTCTGGCTTCTGGTACACCATCAATACTGGACCTTTACTGAAACTTCCCTCGGGTATCCTGCTTTTGCCACCAGTCATGGAGATCCCACAGCTATGGCTCCACAGGATCTGTACCTTCACGTGGTCTAGCAGGTCATAGATGGGGTAGGGGTTGCCGTGGGCCAACTCAAAGCCCTGGATGTGGGCTGAGTGATAATTGAGCTGATCAATCTAGGCCTCCACCAGAAACCACCCCTCAGAAGAGGATCAGGGCCATCTCTCTTATGTCCAGGCCACCCAGCCAGCACGGATGGGGCCAGCTCTCACAGGGCTGGCAAGGGGCGGGTCTTGTTCAGCACATATCTCTGAATCATTAACATGGCTTTAGGCAGCAGTCCAGACCATGGACATCCTCATAGACTTTGGTGGTAACACAGGCCACAGACGTTAACCCAGACCCCAGCTGTGGTAGGGCCACAGACCCAGACATCACCGGGTCTCAGGTGGCAGTGCAGGGCTCTCATATCAACCTGTTCTTCACTGCCATAGCATCTCAAATACTGCCTCTCTCCACAGCATGTGAACCGCTGGACTTCTCTCTCTCCCATTTCTCTACCATATGTTTGCATGGCATGGCACTCAGCAACTGCATGTGAGGCTGCGGGTAGACCTCTGACTGCTGTCTTCTGCCTGGCAGTGGATGGGCCTTTCCAGAGGGTTTCAATACATGAAGAAACAAATGACTTCATTACTCAAAAGGTTATAGAGCACATCATATCACTCTAGAAAGTTCTCTATACCAAGTTCCCATAAAATCCTCATTCTGAGGAACTTTCTGCTTATTGTAGCCATGGATTAGTGTTATCTATTAACAGGTTTGGCACAAATACAGCCCTGTGGCACAGTCTTTTTGTACCTGGCTTCTTTCTCAAAACCGAATATGCCTGAGAATTGCTGCCTTTGTATGACCAGTGGGCCTGATGCTTACAGAACCTTCTATTCCTTTCCTCATTTTGCAAAGCTTGTATTTTAAGTTCTTCTTCTGTTCTGAGGTGTCCATGTGATCCTCAACACACAGGGTGAGGAGGATGTGGAGCCTGAGTGCCAGGGGAAGGTTGCCCATGGAGATCAATGGTAGGTGAGGTCTTAGGGAACTCTCCAGGCTGAGCTGTTGCACATGCTGCAGGAATCCAGCTAGGGTTAAGAGTGGTAGCACCAAGGGCCACCAATAGAGGATGAAGGTTCTCTGTTTCATGTTCAGCAATCCTCTCTGTGTCTTTACACTGTGACAATTCACTTGTTTCTTTAAATCTAGACAATATTCAATTTTCTGAAAATACCACAGATTATTTTTCCATGCACTTAAAGGAAATCTTGGTTGCTTCCATATTTTGATAGCAATGAATAAATGTCCACAGGCATGAATGTCCATTAATATCCACATGTAGGTTTTGTGTGAATAAAAGTCTTCAAACATTCAAGCCAATACCAAAGGATGATCTGTCTTATACAGTGAAAGTATATTTAGGCTCATTAGAAACCATGGGAAAATCTAGTTCCAGCTGTGGGAAGGCTGAGGAAAGAGGACTGTCTGAAATTCAAAGAGGGTGGGAGCTGCCACAAAGTGACTTACAGGCAAGAGCCAGGAGTACCTAATGATATTGTGAGACTCACAATCATACAGGTATATATACTTGTGTATTATATAATGTTATATTATATAATTATATGATATGTATTATATATATCAAAATAAATAATTAAACAATTAAATGAAACACCCTCAAAAGTTTATACCCTTACCAACCTGAGTCAGCATTTTATTGGCTCTGTGCACTCACCAGGATTTGATATGTTCAGGTCTTTGGGTTTTAGCTGAGCTAATAGGAGTGCAGTGACTTCCTTTCATTTTGTGGTTTTCATATCCCCCAGTGACATCCAATGCGGGATATGGTCACACATCATTTCATAGCCAGTGTTGAAGTTTTCAATAGTAAGGAGGGACAAGAAGCATCTTTTAAATCCTGGCAAAAGGAATAATCTAGAATTGTCCTAGGAACTGTATTGTAGCAAATAATGTATAAAAAATGAAAGAAAACCTTTATCTGATAAGGAACTATTTTCCCAAGCATACATAAAGGCAAGTAGTAAGTATGTGAACAACAAAAGCACAAAATGAGGAAAAGATTGTTTAAATCATAGCTACTTTCTCCTTGTGCCCATTTGTTGTTGTTGTTGTTGTTGATTTTGTTTGTTTGTTTTTATTTCTTCAAGGCAGCTCTGCCATGAAAAACTGCTCTTACGTAAGATTTAACAATTTCTGAACTGGGGAGGCAGCTCAGACACGAAGAGCACTTGCTGCTCTTGAGGCAGATGTGGTTCAGTTCTCAGCACCCACACGGTGATTTATATATAACCACCTGTAACGACAATTCCAAGATTTCTCACACCCTTTCTGGCATCCATGGGCAAAAAGCACTCATGTGGTACACATACATGCATATAAGCAAATGCTTATATGCATGCACATGAAATAAATATTCATCAATTTATGAAATCTAATTGTATTTTATTGCTTTTATTTAAATCTAGCTTCTTAGTGTCTAAGTGTATTCCTTTGAAATTGGGAAGTTTCTTATTATGTATCTTATGTTTATTATGTATATTATGTTTAAAAAAAACAGTGTTTCAGGGGCTATTCTAGTACCTTCTCACAAAAGTGATTATATCATCAATAGTCTCTTCAAAATATTTTCTAGTTTTTTCTCTTTGGAGACTCAACAGTTTTTTATATTTTTTATTTTGTAAATATTATTTTTATATTTTTTATTTTTATAATATTACTTTTACATTATTTAATTTTTAAAACTTAAAGAGCTTCTTATTGATTGAATTATCAGTATCTGATTTTATTTCTCTGTAATTAGGCAAAATTTATGTCATGGTTATATTTTAATTTGTCAAATACACAATATAATTTATATGTAAATATTTATGAACCATAGAATATTTTTGCATTATTTAATTTTGAATAAATAGACGTGTGGGCGCCATTTATAGCTGAAAGTTTTTCTGTGTCCCACCTGGCCTGCATTCAGGACAAATCTCTCTCATCTGCCGGTCATGCAGCCACTCAGACCCAAATAAACACACACAGGCTAATATTATTTTTAAACTGTGACCATAGCAGGCTTATTGTTATCTAGTTTTTATATCTTAATTTAACCCATTTCTATAAATCTATACTTTGCCATGTGACTTATGGCTTACCCGTAATTTTACATCTTGCTTCTCATGGCAGTGGCTGGCAGCATCTCCTTGCTCTGTCTTTCTCCTTCCTCTCTTTCCAGTTAGAATGTCCTGCCTAACCTTATTCTGCCTCACCATTGGCCAAACAGCTTTATTTATCAACTAATCAGAGCAATACATATTCATAGCGTACAGAACGACATTTCCCCATCACTTCCACTGCTAGAATGCCACACGTTTGTGAAGCTCTGGGTCTCCAAGAGGGGCAGGAATTTGCCCCACATTGGGTGCCAGGTATAACTGTAATTAAGGAGGCAATTCCATGTAATTTATCTGGTAATCAAGAGATGTTTATTTCTGGGGTAACTTACAGCCAATAGGGGTTGGTTACAGGATCCAGGAGAGATGAAGTACCATCCAGCAGAGAATTCTGACTTGGTCTCCCATCCAGCCTCCAGGACCATGAGGTATCCAGAAGGGGTCAGCACATAAAACCAGGAGTCTTAAGGGGCTCCCTCTCAGCCATGCCCCAGGGGCAGGTCATAGGCATGTATGGCAGTTACCTGCTGTCACTCTAGGGGCAGTGTTTCAAGGTCAAAGCTAGAACAGCTACCCACTACATAGATGGTTTCTAGATTTATTTTATTTTGTTCAATATTTTTTTTGAAACTGGGTCTCCTGTTTACATATAAATATTTATGAACCACAAACTTTTTGATTTAATTTGGAATACATAGATGGTTTCTAGATTTGTTTTATTTTGTTGAATATTTTTGTTTTGAGATTGGGTCTCCTGTAAACCAGTTGGACCTTGAACACCTGACTCCCATCTTTTTTTTTTTAAAGATTTCTTTATCTATTATGTATATAGTGTTCTGTCTGCATGTATGCCTGCATAAGAGGGCACCGGAACACATTACAGACAGTTGTTAACTGCCATGTGGTTGCTGGGAATTGAACTCAGGACCTCTGGAAGAGCAGCCAGTGCTCTTAACCTCTGAGCCATCTCTCCAGCCCCTGACATCCACCTTTTATGAGCATGAAACACTCTACCTGGTTTTATTTTACTGACTTCTAAATCTATTTCCTTCTATTGTGAAATATGTTTCTTAGAGTGTCAAGCATTCAGTCAACTCATTTAATTACTAACATGTACTATCTGTATTTATCTATATAATTCTATATATACATAAGGGAGATTATTAGGGAGATCTTTCTCAAAGCAATCCATTAGTATAAGTGAGTGAAAATATTATCTGACTTTTCTATGTATTATTCTTTCTTTTCTATCTTCCCATCTATCAATTATTGTGAAGAAACAGTTGAATTCACTCATTAATATTATTATCCTTTCAATTCCATTAATTTTCCTTTATGTAATTTCAAGTTACGTTATTATGAAAATACATTTCAGAATTTTATAAAGTCTTCTAGATAAATTGAACCCATTATAAAATGAGGCACCGCAAATGATACATTGCTCTGGTCTCAAATTTACTTTGATAATTCTGGTATTTAGAGAACCATTCTGCCTTTATTATTAACAGATAACATTACTGAATCAAAACATCACTCTTTCCTCATTGGGAATAGGAGATACTTAATTCTGAATCTAATATGAGTATTCATGACCAAGAAACACAGATTCAAGTTACCCAAAACTCTATGTTCCAGAATGGAACATTTGTTTAAAATTTTTATATTAATAAAACAAAGAAAGTTATAAACCAAATTACTTTTCAAATACATTGATGGAAACACTAAATAATTGGAATGGGATCTAAGCTATCTGCTTCTGATGGAATCAGCCTTTGGGCTGTTGGAAAATAGAGTTTATTGAGTACATTCTGAAAGGTTTTACTGTTCGTCACAGGGTCAAACATAGATGTTAGCAAATAATGGATCGTTGGGCAGCTAAAGATAGCTCAAAATGATTGTAATTGGTCTCTGGACTTCAAAAAATCCCAACTTCTCCATAATCATTGAATCTCTGCTCATTTCCTAAACCTTGTTAAAGTTTCAGTGGAAATATCACCTTGTTTACTGGGAAATTTCATTCATAAAAGGTATACATTTTTATTTAAAACTTTAACCTATTTCTGTCTTTGCACTGTAATTATCTTTTGAATACTAAATGTTACATTCTTATCCTTTTTATATTTTTAATTACAATATAATCACATTACTTCACCTCTTTGTTTTCCTTCCTTCAACCTTTCCTATGTCTCTTCCTTTCAACCCATCCCATGTCCTCTCAGTCCCTCTCAAATTGATAGCCTCTTTTTCTATTTTGCTTTGAGATATATATATATACACATATATATGTATATATACATATATATTTGCATATACTTTTGCAAATACATATGCAAATACAACTTGTTGAGTCCTTTTAGTGTCCCTTGTGTGTGTATGAGTGAAGCTGATCTACTTTGTACTGAATAACTAATTAGAGAACTTATTCATGGGAGATGAATTCTTCCTCTCTTATCAGTCATTAACTGTCTTTAGTTCTTTTTCTGGTGGTAGGAACCGTGAGATTTACCCCTTTCCTATTAGCATGTATATTGACATTGCTATTGTCCAGGTCTTATTTAGGTAGCCATATTGTTGAAGTATCATGGGTGCAACCTCTCTCTATTTCTAGAGCACATATCTCAAAGCAGATATCCTGGTCCTCTGGATCTTGCAACCTTTCTGACTCTCCTTTCTAGATGTTCCCTCTGTTTCAGATGTAAGAGTTGTGTTATAGATGTATCCCTTGTGGCTTGATTTCACACAATCAGTTGATATCTTCACTATTATGACCCTTTATGGTTTGCTATAACTGTCTCCATTTGCTACAAAGGGATGTATCTTTAATTATTTGGGATGTGGATGTTAGAATACTTTTTCACATGCAATTACAAGTAACGCTACCCTAGTAAAGTTTTGGTAGAAGGAATGCCCTTAAGACTTATGTCCTCACTAGCTTCATGTAGTTTCTGCAGTTACTCCAAGTTATTTACTCACATCTGAAGATTTGGAACTAGGAATCACAGATGAGTGAGAACATTCAGAATTCACCTTTCTGGTTCTAGTTATTTCACTTAATATATTTCCTAGTTCTATCCATTTACCTGCAAATTTCGTGATTTCAATTTTCTTTACAGCTTAATAGTATTCCTTTTCATATATGCACATCTTTCCATTATTCATCCATACGTTTAAGGACATTTAAGTTGATTCTATTACCTAGCTATTGTGAATTCAGCAGTAATGAATATGTCTGAGCAATTATCTGTGTAGTTGTATGTCAAGTCCTATGTGCATATGCCAAGGAGTTTTACAGCTGAGTCATTGAGTAGATTTATTTTAATTTTAAGAGGGTTTGCCACACTGATTTCTGTGGTGTCTGTGCTAGCTTGCATTTTCACCAACAGTGAGTTAGGGTTTTCCTTTCCCTACATACATACTTCCTAGCATTTGTGGTCAATTGTGTTGTTAATCTTGGTCATTATGACAGGCATGGGATGAACTTCAAAATAGTTTTAATTTGCAGTTCCCTCATTGCTAAGGATGATGAACACTTTTTTGAAATATTGCTTAATCATTTCTATTTATTCTATTGAGAGCCTTCTGTTCAGTTCCTTAGCCTATTTTTCCATTGAGTCATTTATTTTCTGCAATCTTTTTTTTTGAGTTCCTGTCATAGAGTTCTTTAATCAGATGTTATAATCTGTGCAAGAGCTTTCCTGTTACCAGATCTAAAGTAGCTTCTACATATAATCACTAGCTTTCAATTTACCTTGATTTTCCTGTGATCACTTATAATTTGGGGGCATTATGTTTATAACATGTATAGTAGCATCAAATTTTATGAAATTTAAAACATCTCCAATAAGTGTGACTCTTTTGTAGAGAAGGTCACTTAGTAAAGTTTTGCTGTTAGTGACAAAGTCTACAGCATATTTATCTGTCAGTTCTAAGTAGGTGTTTATTCATGTACATAAAATAATGTATATCGGTAACTTACCATGTGAACTTACTGAGAAGCTAACTCTAAAAACAAAATTTTCTCTTCCTTCATTCCTCCAGACATAAGCATATTTGTCTCAATGTGTCCTCCAAAATCTCTAGTCCAAGGATAGGCTGGTCCCTCTTACTCTGGGATAAGAGTAAAGACATCATACACTTGAAAACAGCTAGAATATAAGCCATTCTCATAGATATTCCAGTACTCGTTACATGCTATCAAAGTCCCTACAATGGAAAAGCAGTTGGCAGTTCAGCCACGGGATATTCAACCATGAAATGCTCAGCCTTCTGAAGTTCACTCATGGAGAGAAAGCTGACTACCTCAGCTTCCCTAGTCTGTCTCTGAATGATTTTATGAATGCCTGGTTTGACAACCTCATTTCTTTCTGGTGTTATTCATTCTTTTACTTGGAAATCTCACTGCATGTATTGGGAACTCTAGTTGATGCTTTAAAAGGACTTCCCCCATGGATTTCTGATAGAAGTTTTGAGTCTGTGATTTGATAATGTTTTGTAATCTATCTATATCATTCTAATCTATCACCTATCTATATGGCTCACTATCCATTCATCCATCTACTTGGTATCTGTTTTTTTTTTTCTTTTTACTTTGACTTGGCCTATACTTAATAAACTCACCCATTCAAAACCAAAAATATAGGTATCTTAGATCATTGTACAATACAAAGCAATAATTTGACTAATGAAATTACTTGAGATTAATATGTTGTTAAATATATATATATTATTTAAGGTAATCTTGATGAAATGCTTTTTAAGAGTAAGGAAACAGAGCTACTAGTGATTTTACAAATGAAAAATACTAAATATCTTGAAAAACATGATTATCTATTTCTCCTAGAAACAGAGTAAGCTGACAGTTAAATCCAAAGCTTCTGATATTAAATGTAGCATAATTTTGTCTTGTTATAATTTGTACCATAAAACTTGATCTTGAATAAAGTTAACTGATTGCAGACATGTCTTACAACCAGTGTAAACAAAAAATATTCAATAATATTCACATTTGGAGGCTTTGACTTCTCCTTTCTTAACATGTCTCTGCATTTGAATACACTTTCCATTTGATCATGAGTGAAACTAGGCTTAAGAACATACAAAACTGTGGGAAGGAATCTCAGGCAAATCCTTAACAAACATGCATATACTCAAAAATCCCCACATTCATTTGTCCTAAAATAATTTTTATATCAAGTATATTATAGTGATAACTTTTACCAAATGGAATTTATTTATTATGATTTTACCTTAAGCCAGTCATGATAGTATGGTCTACTAACTCCAGCATTCAGGAGGCTGAGGTAGAAAGATCCTGAATTTCAAAACTTATTTTATAAAGGCCATAAAATATCAACGTCAGTCACAACCAAAATGAAGACAGAAAAATGGAATATGAGCCACCTTCCAAGACATCACCCCAGTGCACCAAATGTTACATCTACTTGTTTAGTTCTAAATTTAAAGGTAAATCATGCACAAGAAATTACATAGGCAAGGTTTATCTTATATCCTGATTGGTCAATAATTTCACATTATTAGAAGAAGCTAAATTGGACAATATTTAATTTCTGTATTTGTGAATTTCATTACTTAGTTCAGTGCTAGTGTGTAGGCAGGAGACGGTTAAATTTGAAATTGTCCTTTGATACTTAGGAGAGGGAAATTTGGATGCTGAGCAAGACAATCAGAGGGCCAGTGTCCCAGTTTAAAGTCAGATGAGTGTTGGGTAAAATTATAAAAATAGAAACTGCCTTAGGACAGTAATGAAAGCATTCAACATTGTCTCTCAAGGTGACCAGGGTCTCTATTTCTAAATGCAGGATGCTCTGAGGGGAAAATGCTGCTAAGTGAGCCATGTGGGTGAGGGATTTATCTCTTGCTCATGACTCAGAGAGCTCCTTTCTCAACTTCAAAGAGAACAAACAAGTTAACCTTTACTTGTTTTACTGGGCTTACAAGGTTATTATTAATAAATAGTCATAGAGCAATCAATTATTTTAATTCAAAGTAACAAGAATATGAACAAAACATCTTATATGCTCTGGCTGAGTTTCTATTCATTTAAAATAATAAATATTGAATTTTATTTGACCTTCATTTCTCTTATCAGGCTTGATAAAGCATTCTAGTTCCTCCCCCTTTCCATAGCACTTTTACTTATTATTTGGTTCTATAAGAAATATTAATACAATTAATATATCAACTTAGCTGTTACTGTATATTTTAACACACAGTTCATGGGCAGATCCAAAACCAAAATATAATAAAGAGAAGAAATATAAGGAGGATGGGTCATTAGCCCACTCTCGCAATGAGAGAAAAGAAATGGCAAATGAATAATCTTTCAACCCACCAGAGAATTGAGGTCTCAGTTCAATCATTGACCATAAATTTAGATAAGATTCACTTGCATGAAGAAACAGGACATAATTTATTTCAAGCCTGCATGTATCAATTTACTTTATATAAGTCCCTAAGAAGATATAGATTTGTTAGAATTGGTAGAAATCAAATATAAATGGCCTAGAAATCACAGATAAGAGGAGGGCTACACTTTCCTTCAACCCTTGTCCCCATGAGTGAAGGAAGATATTTATTTTGGAGAGAGAGCAGGGTGACAAGAGCTCATGTAGTTCAGCATGATGTCTAAGTCATTATGTAGCTAAGAATGACCTTGAACTCCTGATCCTCCTACCTTCACCTCTAATGACTGAGATTATGGGCATGTGCCACCAGATTGTGAGAAAGAGCCTTTGAAAATCACCTACTGTGTTGTTAGTTAAAGGAGGGAAGGGTAATCAACACCAAGATTCATTACAAACCTTTCTCTTTTATTTCTGAAATAGATCTCAAGTCTCCATCTGTAAAAGGAAGAATGTTTAATGTGCGTGCTTTTGTGTCTGTAAGTGCATATGTGCACACACATTTATATGTCAAGAAAGATACGTATCTGTACCATTTATCTAACTAGTCCCATTAAATCAAGGGTAGAAACAATTTATGCAAAAAAACAGAAATTATAAATTTCATCTACCTGGAGGACTTACAGGAATTTTCAATATTCCTAATGTAGCAGCAACAAAGGGGATGTATTTGTGTTTTGGGATCCAGATACACAGAGATTAAGGCTCAGGACTAATCACAATATAAGAGCTGACATCATCTTGTTAACAAGCATTGAGTGGGAAAAGATGGTCTCTAGGAGAAAGACCTGAACTTAAGGAAAGAACAATATGTTGAGAAAATTATCTTTGACAACCAGGTCTCAGCCAAAGAATCACTAAAGCAAAGCTAAGATTGTGGTTTGCTGAGAGTATCCATAGGACCAGGCTACCTAATCATAGCTGAGCTACTCAAGGACCACTAGAAGGGATGGTAGATTCATTCTCAAGCACTGTGCATATATGTGTTTAGGGTACAATGTTTTACATAGAATAAGTACATTCAAATTAAAATTAATAGCTTTCATTAACTTTATGGAGAAAAATGTGCCCAAGAAAATGTGAATAAAATCAGTCCATCATACATAAAAGTAATACTATAATAAATTATGCCCATATGAGATTGATTTAGGAACACAAGATCACAAGATCAGGTTGCCACTTGAAAACCAATGCTATTCATCATAATCAACAGCCTATATAAAAACTATCTTATTCAAAATATCAAAAGGGAAAAGCTTTTAAAAATTACAATGTTTGAAAAGTACCATGATTACCTCAATAGATCAAAGAAAAGTACTGAACAAATTCCAGTATTCACAATTTAAAAACATTCTTGTAAGCTTGGAAGAATAAAGAATTTCTTTAGTTTAAATGAGACAGCTGTTATTATAACAGCTAACATCATAACAGCATGGTCATAAATGTTGATAGAAAATGTAAACATGAAAAAAGAAGGAGTTTTTTCTCTCTGGTTATCACAATAGTGCATCATCAGATATTCTATTCAATATTGTTCTGGAAATCATAGAGAAATTAAGGGAAGAAAAAAATGAAATGCATTTAGGTTGAAATGGGAACAATAAAATGTCTCTGACAAAATATGATTTTTTTTAGGTAGAACATCACTGGGAATCTATTTGAAAGGCTCTTAGAAACAGGCAGGTACCGCTCAGTTTGTAAAATGCTTTCCATGAAAGAATAAAGATCTGGGTTTAGAGCCCTGGCTTCTATCTAAAAAACTAGGCATGGTGGCACATATATGTAACCCCACTGTTCAGGAAGTGGACACAAGTTCCCCTAGGCCTTGTTGAAAAGTCAGTCTAGCCAATCAGTGAGCTAAAGGTTTAGTAAGAAACCCTGCCTCATAAAAATAAGATGTGGAGTAACAGAAGTCACCAAAGTAAACCAGTGGCCTCAACACACATGTGTACAAATTGATACACATGAGCACATATGAACATAGGATAAGAACACACTGACACACATAAACACATATACACACAAACATGCACACACAGAGTACCCACAGCTAGTAAGTGTGCACACACAGTGTACCTATACCTAATAAGTGTGATTAAAAAGAGTTGAGATCACACACAGAGAGAGAGAGAGAGAGACAGAGACAGAGACAGAGACAGAGAGACAGAGGAAAAGAGAACCTAGACCTCATAAGAAGAGCTTTATGATCACACACATAAACATACACAGGCACATACACACAGGCACATACACACAGGCACATACACACACATATACACACAGTTCATAGACCTAGCAATTGTGCTTAAGAAAGATTTAGGATGACATCCCAATATAATAAAGTAAATCACATCCTTCTATTCAAACCATTTTAATGAACAAGTAAAATTTGAAATAGAATACTATACAAAATATAATGAAAAATATGAAACATTTTCCAATGAAATTGTTCTATGTTATTGTTTAATGAATACATTTAGTCATTATTTCTGTAAATATTTTATGTATGTGTTATTCGTCCTTCATCCTACCTTTACTTTCTCTGTTCTCTGTTTTTTCCTGCCAGTCTTGAATTTACTATTGTGTATTAGATTCTTTAGAATATCTACAAATGCAATTATGTATTTTGAAAATGAAAGCAGTATTTTTCTTTCTGCTCCAGCTCTATACCCAGATTTCTATTTTACTAGCTAGAACATTCAGTTCAACACTGAATAGAAATAAAAAGAATAAAAGTGCTGGCCCTTTTATGAGAATTGAAGAGCAAAATAGTCCTTTCTTTCTAAATTCCATTTTTCTTGTTCTTATTTTAAATTCTCTATTTAAATATCTGGACAAAAGTATTACACCTGTTAAAATTCTATTCACTAGTTCCACCAACATCTTTGACATTTGTGGTCAGTGTCTATTGATTTTTTAAAAAAAATAAATGGCTTTGAGTCGCAATTTCTTATTTCTTTGTATGCTTTGAGTTTTTTTTTTTTTTTTTTTTGGTTGGGTGCTGAATTTTGTGAAAATTGTATTGCTGATTGTCTTTTTTCCCCCAATGGCTTTCAATAGAGATTGTTAAGGATAATTTTGACAGGCAATGTTTGGAACATGAGTTTGGTTCTTTTCAGGTCTGTTTTGTAATAATTCCTGAAAGGCCTCTAGAATTTCTACATAAGATACATTTAATCACTCTCCCTACAGCCTCCCTCCATTTCTCATGGACAGAAAGATAGGTGGTAGCTTATTGGAGCACAAGTATCTCTTTAATAGTGAGCTCTAAAAGCCAGTTGATGATTTCATTACTTAGAAAATCATCCTAATGATGTCCATAATCATTCTACATATTTAATGCATCCTGGTTTGAAGAATTTAGGGAATGCTTCTGGATTCTCTGTATAATTTTCTCTCTTCTGTCACAAAGTAAAACCACTTCCCATAAATATGCTGTCCCAGCTCCCCCAAACCAAAAGCTTCATTTCCTAGTTCTTTGATGCTCTGTTTATTTCTCATTTTCATAAGCCTGATATCCAGCCATCTCTACCAACAGAAAATGGAAATGGCATTGGCGATCCTTAGTGCCTATCCTCTCAGTCATCGTGTTGAGCTTCCCAATTAGAATGATTGAAAATGTTGTTTTTCATGTTACTTGGAGTGTATGCTCTGATCTCTATTTGTGTATCACTTCTCAAAAGAAAATCAATATCTGTTTTAATTAAAATAGCTTTGGATTTCCAGAAAAGTTGCCATTATATTACAAAGGATCCACACACAACGGCTAGAGACAGGCTGGGAGAGTAAAAGGAGGGTGATTTAGAAGTTGCCTCCCTGTGATCCTGTGAATCAGAAGAGTCATGGAAACAAAGGACAAAATCCCAAAGAGGGAAAAGAGCCTTGGGATTTCCAAAAGAGTTGATAGAACTGCTTGATAGGAGACTGAGAGCATACAAAGAAAGAAGTAGAAGCTCTGGCCCATGAGGTGGGACACATCACCATGAGGAAGTACCTCTCTGAGAAAATCAGATGGTTAGGACACACTAAGAGACTAACTTGTTCTTCCTGCAAGCCTTGAATTCAGTGATGGAGCTGGTGGGGGAAATGCCTCCTCCCGCGTGGAAAGTCAGCATTAGAGCAGATATTGAGTTTTTCACTTCATAACTTAGAATATCATAGCTAGAAGGTTTGTGTTGTTTGGGACTGAGCTGCTCTAAGAAATCTGAAATCAAGGAACAATTGCAGTTCAAGAAGACTAAGGATACCCTGCTGCAGTGCCTGGGTCAGATATGGTCCCAGGTGGTAGAGGATCAGATAGTGTGCATGGTGAGAAAATCCACAACAGGAGTCTGAGGCTGTGAAAGGGTATGGTAATTGATATCCATGTGTTCTTTGGTTTCCAGCCAACCCAGACACTTAAAGATGACTAATTGCAACATAGGAAATCTATGAACATATTTCCAACAGTTTTGTCAGCCTCCCCTATACTGTAAGTCTTGCAGCCAGGTGAGCCCAACACCTGAGTCCAAACCAAGTGGAGCACTTGATTCTGGAAATCTTTTCTTACCTCTTGGGGTGGTTTGCTGCTGGACAAGATGTGAAAACATCAGAAACTTGAAGGTGGAGTACTGGATGCCATGTGTTCTTCCCTTCAGTACTTATCCCTGTGTTCTGTCTGCTTTGCTTGCTCTAAGACACAAACAAAGGACACCTATTGGCTGGGACATTAGAATCCCTGAGTGTCAAGAGTAAAAACATGCCTATCTCATAGACTGAAAAACCTCTGTCGCTAGCAGTAACTACAGGTAGTCAAAGACAGGATGTTTCCAGTTTAAATACAGCAAAGTAGAGGGCAAGTTACCCTCACCTGCCTCAAATTTCTTCACACAACACTAGCCTGAACATCAGGACTGTCAACTATTGAAAATGGATTTGATGAAATTATACCAGAAAAATCTTGAAATCTTTGAAATATATGGGCATATAAGTATAGGAATGTAGAACCACAAATAGACATGTCTAAATAAGAAACACACAATTAAAATTCTAAGATTTCTACAAAAAATAAAACAGTATTAAAAGTTGCAAAAGAAATATCTGTTCATTCAAAAGGCAAATGAAGTAAAATAACATAAGATCTCTTGGTAGAAATTTCAAAAAGGAAGCCTACAAAAATATATTCCAAGCCTTCTATCTAAATAACTATGAAACAAAGTAACTACGGTCCATTAAAATTATCACTTTAACTTAATGAAGAAAAGTACTTCATACAAGATGGGACAGAATTTAAAGTTCATAATCACATGCCATCAAGCAGATGATATTTGAAGGAACCATATAAACAAAAGAGGAAGAAATATATGGAAGTTTTGGTGAGAATAATTTTATGGGTGGTTTATATAAACAAATGAGATACAAGAAAAACTAATCATGCTCAACTCAATAAATCAAACTCACAACTAACACTAGAGAAAGAAATATAAACAAGCAAAAAAACATACAAAGAGTCTGAAATTTAAAAGATTATAGTCCATATACCAAACAAGTAAATGTCCCAAACAAGTCAAAATATCTCACTCATTTCTCTTCAAGTAGCCATTAAGCCAAATTAGTCATAAAACGATTAATTTCACCACATATTAAGAGAAAGTTCATCTAGAAAATATGATGATTATAAATGAGGGTGTATAAAACATCTAGAGACTCAGTTTAATACAGCAAATTCTCCTGGCCATAAAATGAAATAGATCCAGAAACAAGAATTATAAGTTAAAAAATCAATTATGATTAAAGAAAGATGTTGGCTTCTAGAAGGTTTCAGTGCATCAAGGTATAGTAGAGTTCCCAGAGGCAGGAATATGCTTTGAAGGCTTCTCACATTACAATAGAGCAGGGAGCAAACAGCTCAGCCACAAACAGTGCATGGGGTGATTCAATTAAAGGCCTGTGTCTCAGAAATACAGTCTTCACAGTCCATCTTTTCAGCATTAACCAGGTTTTTCCACAAGAATCACCCACGGAGGTCTGCTTATAAATGTTCTAGGATTTTTCCAGCCCTCATCTCCAAGTTCTTCCAAATTTCTTGTACTCCTGCCAATTAAGTATGAATTCTAAAATGTTCCACAGTCTTGTAAATAATGTCACCATCTGGGAAAAAAGCATTCAAAAATATTTGCACATATATAGATGAATAGGTGATGATGATAATGACAGATGGCAGAAGATAGATTGATAGAGGAAGACAGAGAGAGAGAGAGAGAGAGAGAGAGAGAGAGAGAGAGAGAGAGAGAGAGAGAGACAGAGAGAGACAGAGAGAGAGAATGATAGTTTGATGAACATTTATTCTCTGAGATATTCAGTAGACGCTTAAGATCCTGAACAAGGTGTATGTGAAGGATTTCTCACAAGCTCCTGTCTTCTTTAGCAGAGAAAGGCATTTTATATTTCCCATTACACCTCATTTTCCAAATAAAACCTTTAAACCATCAAGATGTATCTTGAGCAATAAAAGCTCATATCAGCCCCTTGACTGGATGTTTTAAAATTCCTACTTACAGACTTTATAAACAATTTAATTACATTACTAGCATTTTTACATTACTGTTAGCTACAGAAAATCAATCATACAGAAAATAATTTAGCTCATGGCTCATCCTTCTGAATCAAATGCTCTCAATTATTTTAGCTTAAATATTTATTCATTTTTCTTCTTGGTAATTGCAGTATTGTTCCTGGAAAATTTGGGTTTTTTTCTGTTTTAAAATATGTGTGTTGACAATTCATATCCACTTATGGGGAAAAAAAGAACTTAATTTTTTCCCCATAAAGCCTCCCACCTATCATTCTAAACCCATTAAACATCTTCCCATCTCTTTATCATCCATTCTATCTCCATTTTGGCATTATTTCTGTGTTATTTTTTATTTCTTGCTTGTTAGAGTTTCATATTTTACTTTACATTTTGTCCCTCGGTTAAGTGACCTTATCCTGTGTGGTTATTTACCTTGAACATGTGATTGAAACTAGTGTGAATGCTGTTCATATTAACATAAACTGCCCCCGCTCAAGATTTATCTACGGGAGAGGAGAATTATATACACAGATTTTGAGTTGGGAGAACTCTTGTCCTTTCTCTTAAGTCAATCAAACCCTGCCTGAGATTGGTCAGAGGAGTAAAGGACACAACATTCTCACTGTTTAGCATCCAAGTATCTACTTAACTCACCTGTTTTTTTTTTTTTTTTTTTTTGGTTTTTCGAGACAGGGTTTCTCTGTGTAGCTTTGCGTCTTTCCTGGAACTCGCTTGGGAGACCAGGCTGGCCTCGAACTCACAGAGATCCGCCTGCCTCTGCCTCCCGAGTGCTGGGATTAAAGGAGTGCGCCACCACCGCCCTAACTCACCTGTTTTAGTAAGACTATTTAACCCACCTTGATGTTCATAATGGTTGAGAATGAGGGTGTGTAGTCAAGATGGTCATAAAAATACCTTTGTGTTGACAAAAATTATATTTAAAATAGAATAAAATTCAAGTAAATCATGCAGCTTCACAACAAATAAGAGATATTCTTAATATGTAACTCATTGTCTCATGTAACTTTTAGAAGGAATTGGTAAATGCCATCATAAATAAAATTTCTAAAACAAACTTTTAATAACTACTTCCAACATGCAGTATCCAATGTATATATAAATTGAAAATTAAAGAAATGCACATAATTTATGTGAATTTTTACCAAACTACTTAATTCAAGCAAACACAAGGCTTACAAAAATCAGAGTTACACTGAGTAGTTATTAACTCTCACTCCTAAAGAGATTGAAGCTTATATCCAATAGTTACTAAATAAAGATTTATTACAAGGAGATGCACTGTATGATTTGAAGACTTTATAAATTATCTGAGAAGCACTAACGAAATAAAATTAGATTTTTTGAAACTCTTGCTTTATTCAATAGGAATAGCAAGTTCATTATTTGCCAGTAAATGGAATAATCGGCTAATTAGCAGCACTTGTTATGTGATGAATATTCAATTACCAGAATAGAAAGGAGAAAAGAGGCATGATACCTTGGTAAATTAATTCCTTCTTGTGGACTGAATTTGCATCCACCTGGCAGAAAACATAAACAGCTTCTTAGTAAAACCCTTGGGAGTTTTGCCAAATTCAAGGAATTAAGGGGCATTTAACCCTTTCATTCTCTGGCAGAAGATTGTCACTCACAGATGTTTTCTTCATAATGTGGTTGAAATTAATCACATCTGCCTAAGCTGCATATATTTTGCAATGCTTAGAATGGTAATTAACGATATTTCCTGTCTCATTTGTGTCCTGTATCTCATATAGAATAAATCTATAAAGAATTTGTGAAAATCATCTCTGAACACATATATGAGCCGGTGATACTTCAATGCAATTGTAATGCTCTTGAAAAAGCATTGTGAAGCCTATAATCACCCAAGATGCCTTCAATAAGAAGTGAATTTCCCGGTTCTCACTCAAATGCTATCTTTACTTTCCCTTTTCTAGATACTCCCTTTTCCCACATTGAATGCTTTCTCTCTCAGATTCTGGATCTGGACATGGGAGTGTTTGCCAGTAAATGATTCACCAAGACAGTCATAGAAGCTGTGCAAGTTGGAAGAGTTCCAGAATTACTTGCAAGTTAGTAAGAAAAGAAAATATGATTAGTTGCTCCAACCAGTCATAACCTCATGTACATTTTATGGCTATGTCTCTTATTGCTGGTGCTAGGCAGGAAGTATGAGAGCTGTGTGTCAGCATCAGAAAATAGTGAAAGCCGGCAACACACGGGAGTTAGCTGTGTGGAAGAATGGAGAGGAGTGACCTCTATGGCAATTGATGTGATGATGGGAAGGAGTGACCTCAAGAGCAGGTGATGTGATGGTGTAAACTACTTTATTGGCACACTGTTAAAATTTCAGGATTCGGGATTTAGTTATGACTCTTACAATGTGCGCTCTCCACTGCAATGAGTTTAGAAAGCATAAATCTTTAAATATACCCAATCTTCACTCTAATTTTAATCAGGAAATTTGATCTTATGATACAAATAAAAAACAAGAGTATTTAATTAGTGCCTATTTTAATTAACTAATGATCCAATTTAGGATTGATTAAGGTAGAGTGCCACTGTTACATGAATTTAATATAGCCACATTATTTACAAGTGATTGCTCATTCTTGTTCTACTAAAACATAATTGATTGTGGGTTGCTTTCCAATATTTTTAAAATAATATACATGTTTTTGTTGTGTCTTGCTTATTCCTCTAATTAGTGGTGTTTTGATGAGGGACTTAATGGGAGCTGTCATGGCAGTGGATGTAAGGAGAGACAGAGAGCCTATAAACCATAGCTCCTTGACAGGGCACTGGACTATCCCCACAATCCTGGCACTCTGGAGACTGAGGCTAAGGAATGAGTGTTCAAATGCAGTCTGGTCTACATGGTGAGTTACAGGCCAGACTGAAAAACAAAGAAAGACCTGGTCTCAAAAACAAACAAATACGCAAATGAAAAAGTAACTTACCGTAACCCCAGGGATGTCTCTGATTACAAATACACCTCAAAAATGACAATGTGAAGGAAATTAAAATCCTAGACCATTTTTTTTTCCGTGTTAAAATTTAAAGACTCTTCCCTCTAATTTGGGCAAGCCTAGGAAAGGATCCTTTTAGACATATCTAACTCTTCTTTAAACTATCACTAACTGAAAAGCAGTACTCTTTCTATAACATGAATCACATTATTCTCTCGACCTCTCCCTCAGCATGGAAGTGTTAAAGGAAGGACACACAGAGACTCAAAGAAGACAATCCTCCACAAACCAGGAACAGAATCCTCCCTAGACACACAGCCTGCCAGCACCTTGAATTTGGGCTTCTCAGAATCCAGAATTTTTCACCAAGTCTACATTATATCGTCTAGTAGCTTGAGCTAACTGAGACAGGGTCCCATAGGTGTGGCACCGTAACATCCCTGTTTGTCTATCTCTACCTGTAAATGGCTTGAAAACTGGAGTTTTGGGTTTTTTTTCAAATTATTTCTTCATTGTTTTGCTATTATATCATTCCCACCCTCCTTATCCTTCCTCTAAGCCTCTCATATGTCCCTCCTGTTCTCTTTCAAATTCGTGAGATTTTATTTTAATATATGTAATATATATGTATGTATGCATATATACATATATAGAGGGGGTGTATGTATGTATACACACATATATATTTCTGTGTCTTTATCTGTAAATAAATATTTATATTAATTAGATCAAATTTCTTTTTTTTATTTTATTTTTTTATTTTATTTTATTTATTATTTTTTTTTTTTTTGTTTTTTGGAAACGGGTTTTCTCTGTGTAGCTTTGCGCCTTTCCTGGAACTTGCTTTGGAGACCAGGCTGGCCTTGAACTCACGGAGATCTGCCTGCCTCTGCCTCCCGAGTGCTGGGATTAAAGGCGTGCGCCACCAACGCCCGGCCAAATTTCTTATCATTACCTAATTCTTCATTTATATTCCTTGCCTGGCTCTAGAATATATGCACACACACACACACACACACACACACACACACACACACACACACGACAATTTATACAAATAATCCATACTCCACATGTATTTGATTAATTAATTAATGCTTATTGATTAATTGAAGTAAAGAAGGATATATGTCAAGGATCACTTTCTTAAATCTCTTTCATCTTATTTTTCTAAGTAACCATACTTTTGGTTTTTAAATCTAAAGTTCTGTTGTTCAGAGTGCACCTGGAAGAACTTGTCTTGGTGGACTAATAGTCTTTTCTTATTCTATCAGATGATGTCAGGTCCAAGTATATGTTTGACAGATATGGAATCTATATGAAAAATATTGAGGTGCTCTGAGATGTTGTGTGAAGGCAATACAGACTCCATCTTAAGGTAGGGCCACCATCTTAGACCACCTGCTGTATTCAGTTCCAGGAAGGACCTCAGGAATGTGCCAGGACAACTTGAACAGATACAGGGCAGTATGTTCCTATTGACATTCTGTCTGAGGTTTATGGCCTTTGAAGATATCTAGATAATCCCGCTGAGCAGTCCAGATAATCCTGTTCAGCGGGTTCTGGTTGCCTGCCAAAAATCTAACTCAATGGTTTCAAATGTGGTTTCCTGCCCAAAGTCTAGACCAACAATTTCAAAAAAAAAAATCACCTTGCCCCATATCCCTTCTACCTAATCCCAAGCTTGTACTTCCCGGCTTGTCCCTATAAAAAAAAAACTCTCTACACCTGGGTTCATGGCCGCTGCCACATTTCTTTCCATCTGCCATGCAGTGGCCCAGGTTGAACCTGACAATAAAATGATCCTTATGTGCTTGCATCGGAAACTGGCTCCTTGGTGGTCTCTGGGGGTTTCGCAAAATGGGTACAACAATTGCACTTGTATGCTAATCATTTTTTGGATGCTTTCATTGTTTCAAAAATCAATCCATGCCATTAATATTTAATTATGCACTGTTAGTGAATGACCATGCTATAGTTTGTATCTAGAATATTGTCCAGAGGCCCACATATTAGAAACTTGGTCCATTTCTTAGCTAGTGTTCTATTTCTGTGAAGAGACACCATGACCACAGCAACTCTTGTAAAAGAAAGTATTTAATTGGGCTTGTTTGTGGTTTCAGAGGTTTAATCTGTTGTCATCATGGCAGAGAGCAAGGCAGCATGCAGGCAGACATGGTGCTGGAGAGGTAGCTGAGAGTTTCTACCTCTGGGGCCACAGGCAGCAGGAAGAGAATGACACTGGGACTGATTTGGGTGTTTTGAAACCCCAAAGCAACCCCCGACCCAGTAACACATTTCCTCCAACAAGGCCACACCTCCTAATCCTTCTCAAGTAATGCTATTCCCTGATGACCAAGTATTCAAATAAGAATGGCCTCTCCCACCACAGTTCACAAAATGCCCCAAGGGGAGCAGAGAGAACTGAGGGTGGTGGAACCTACTAGGAGATACTTAGGCTGAAGAAAGTCTATCTTTGAAGGGAGTAGAGGATCTTATCCTCTCCATTTCCTCACTTTTTTCTCCCCCCCGGGTATGTTGTGAGTCATCAGCTGTGCTCACTTGTCTCAGTATAATATTCTGTTTCGGCACAGATTAAGTGTTATAATTCCAACCAGCCATAATCTATAACTCTATGCCAAAATAAACCTTGTATTCTTCTAAATGAATTATTGTTTCAGTCATCTTGTTATAGTAACAGAAATTTGAATAACACAGTCCAGAATATTCTTTGTAGAAATATAGTTATAATCATGATGATATTTATGTAATCAACAGTAGGGAATCATAAGAAAGCCACTAAGTAAAAAGCCTAAGCTAAACATAAAAAAATAGTACTTTAAATGCATCGTTTTTCAATTTGATGAAAAAGATAATCTTTGAATCTATAATGATTATTTTAATCTAATTAATTCCCAATGCTGCAGTACTCCAAATGATTCATATTCGTCATTAAATTCTAGAAATCCTTTTCTCCTTTTCAGTCCTCACATTTTGCAGCAGAGAATAAAGTGGAGTCCTTCTCTTCCCAGTTTCATTAGCATTGTAATTTCTTGCCAAGAGGATCAACTTGATATACTTGAATTCAACTTCAAGTTGAAGTGTACACTAATCCAGTTAAAACCTCTCTACAAATTTGACGTAAATTAATGAAGTTTCCAAATGTTTTGTCAAATACGCATAATGATGCAAGAGATAGACACATTTTTTTCTTCACAACACCATGAGTCTCCTATTATAATCTCAGAGGAAGATTTTGAAATTTAATATAAATATATTTCATGTGGTAAATCATGCATAGCCTGTATTTTATAATTTTTATTACCCAACTTATTTATTTTCACATGATATTGAATTACCATGCAACTTAATATTTCATTTAACTTAACTTGTTCTTGTATTACTTAAGCAAGTAATAAAAGAATTACAAATTAAACAAGGCTTGTGAAGGGACTGGTAAGTTGGCCCAAGCATTAAGGGCCACTTGCTAATCTTTCAGAATCCCAAATTCAGTTCCCAGTACATACATAGTGAATCTTAAACATCTATAACTTTAGTCCGAGGGGACCCACTTCTTTCTTCCAGTATCTGAAGACACCAGGCACATACATGACAAACATGCATGCATGCGGGTAAACATTCATACAAATGAAGTACAAATAAGTGAATCTTAAAAATAATGGTCTGTGAACATTTTGTTTACATTATATTCAGATGTCAACAGCATGTATTAATCTGGGGAAGTCATTTTTTCTAACCATCTTATATAAACAAAAAGAGTCTGAGAAATCCATTATAATCATTCTGCATGATAGATGTTACATATTATTCTCGACCAAAATTTTCAGAGAACAGTGTTGCCCTTATGCTACAGACCTGCAGATAATCATGAACTTGGACTTAACTTTGTGCAGGAAATGTGAGACTAGAACATCACATTTCCATTCCTCATTGAGCTATTCACAATATCCTGCCTCAGAAATGGTCCAGATTAACTCAGAAGTGCTTGTGCATAAGTAACCATCTAAGATGAGATGACATTGAATCATTAAAGAGGTGTTAAAAATGCAAGCCTATTACTGAGTGGAGAAAAGCAAATGTATTCTCTCTGACTTGTGTTTTTCAGTGCCCTCCACCATGGAAACAGTTAAACTTCCTTTGACAAAGGAACTCAAGAGAGAAAGAGCATCCTTCTATCTACATCAAGTCAGGTTATGATATCCCTAATGATTTTTTAACACTTGTTTACATAGTATAACAATACAGTAAGTTTTAATGAAATGTTGTATCAGCATTAATAGTATTTGAAGAAATTATTTTAAAAACAGCAAATTTCCTTCTCATTCTCTAAATGAACACTATTCATCTCTAGATTTTTGGATGCCACATGAGAATATGTAATATCTATTTCTATTGAAAAGATGAATAATTATCAGGAGACCAGGTAAAAATAAATTGAAACTAAAAAAAATAAATAAATAAATTTCTTTGTTATTGTATAGAAAAGCAGAATTAAATGGTTATGATAGAAACTCTATGTCCTGCCACACCTAGAACATTTGGTCACCAATCCTTTCATAAAGAAAGCGTTTGCATGATTTAGAGATCCAAACACACAATAACGCCCCTCTTCTCTGTCTTCTTGGTTTCTTGGTCTCTCTCCCTGTCTCACTTGCATTCTCTCTGCTGTTCTCATTTTTCTCATCCATGAGCATACCATTTTCCTCTTCCTCAGATTTTCTAGAATCTTCTTCTGTACTCCTTCCCAGACCTCAGGTTTTTAGAGATAGTCTAAATGATTGTTTCTTAAACGAGTTTCCAGAAGATTCTAAACTAACCTTGTTCCCACTTACAAATGTCCTTATTCCTTAGTCTTCTTCCAGCTCCCTGGAGACTAGTTTCTCTCTGTGAACTGAATTCTATTTATAGTTTTCCACACTTAATTATCCAAGACTCAGAACAAAAAGAATGCTTTCCCACTGTTTATATTACTGCCTGAAGATGCCACAAAACACTGTTTTATCACTTGCCTGAATGATGAAGCAATACAGTAAAATAAATGGAAGTTTATTTCAGCATTAGTACTATTTTAAAAAATTAGAAAATTGTTTCACCTGACTCCCCAAGGCTTAAAAGAGTCTCCCAATTTCCATCATATCACATTTTATTCTAAACTTCAGAACTGGGTCACATGGTATCAGTCTCTTTGTTTTCCTATTTTGTCTTTTTTTTTCCCCTCGCTCTGTCTGTCTTTTATGAACCAACTAAAGGTTGCTGTCTTCTTTGAGCTTTCTGTATTTAAAGACTAAATTCTCCGAGGTATTACAGCCTTATGAAAGTAGATTCTATTTTCAGGATTGAAAGGACTTGTGTTAGTTTCCTTGTGTTGACATAACAATGAACTGGAATCCAGGGGGATTACAACAAAGAATACATTCTTCCGAGTTTCTGGAAGTCAGAACGGCAAAATCAATGTCAGCCAGGAACTCTTCCTTCTGATGGCTCTAAAGAAGAATTCTTTCCCACTAACTCTTGCTAACCTCCACTAATTTCTCAGTGTTCAGTGTTCCTCCACTTCCTGCCCCGTTAGTCCAGTTTTCCCTCCGCCCCCGTGGCCATCTTCTGTGGTGGTATTGTGTTCGCCAAAATATTGTGTACCTTAATAAACTTATCTGGGGTCAGAGACAGAACAGCCACAATATTAAACATAGAGGATAGGCAGTGGTAGCACACGCCTTTAATCCTAGCATTCCAGAGACAGAAATCCATGTGTTCAAGGATACACCCAAGCATGGTGACCCACGCCTTTAATCCCAGAAAGCCAGCCTTTAATCCCAGGGAGTGGTGGTAGAAAGCAGAAAGGTATATAAGGCGTGAGGACCAGAAACTAGAGGCATTTGCCCTGGAGAGGCATTTGCCCTGGAGAGGCATTTGCCCTGGAGAGGCATTTTGGCGTGGTTAGGCCTTTGGCCTGGAGAAGCATTTGGCCTGGTTAAGCATTCAGGCTTCTAGCAGCAGTTCAGCTGAGACCCATTCTGGATGAGGACTCAGAGGAAGCAAGACCAGCTGAGGATCCGGCGAGGTGAGATAGCTGTGGTTTGTTCTGTCTCTCTGACCTTCCAGTGTTCACCCCAATACTTGGCCCGGGTTTGATTTTATTAATAAGAAATTTTAAGATTCATGCTACATCCTTCCCTCTGTATTTGTGTGTCTCTAGCTATATCCCTTCTAGTTAGAACACCAGCCATTCATCCAGTGTGCTCTCACCTTAACTTCCTTGTTTTCACAGAGGCCATGTTTGCTATGTTTTGAGATCACAGGCCTTCTAGCTGCCATTCTTCCTCTCCCAGCAAAAGGTCACATTCACAAAGTAAAGATGGTGGGTTAGCTGCAAATCTTGTTAGGTAATAATATGCAATCCATTATAAAGTCACTCAAACGCAAGTAGACCAATCATTTATGAAAAGAGCGTGGAGATATTCCAACTAATTCTGCTTAAATACTTATGTTGATGCTAGAACTCACACATTAGTATGCATCCCATTTTTTAAAGGATGTCTCAGAAGTACAGAAAACAAATACATAATAATGTCTCTGAAACATAAATATATGTATGCTTTCCTCTTGATTCTCTTCTTGAACTCTACAGAATGGAGGGTATTACCTTGTCAATACTGCTAACTATTGAACGATTAAAGACAGTTTATTTCCCAGAAGATCTTCTCCAGGATATACATTTCCATTTTACATGATTGCCTTTCAAAAATATGCCACGAGCAGACTGAAAACCATGACATGTGTCTCTCCGGAAACCTGATTTAGTTCCAGTTGTCTCATTTTTAAGAAAATGTCTCCTAATTGCCTAGTTTCACATATAATTAGAGTTCATCTTCTCATAATGACTTTGATGTCAGATAGATGTGGCTATGAATCCTAAATTTGCCACAAAATAACTGTTTTGACATTAAAATTAAATAATTTCCCTAAGCTTCAACTTTTAGCTTGGCAAAACGGGGATGTAACATTACCATAAAGAGTTAATGAAAGTAGTAATTAGATAATAGATCATTACCATAATGCTTGCTAGACATACTGGTGACTGATGATAACTTTTATTGTTCCAGCTATATGGAAATATCATTTAACACCACAAAACCTGTTACATTGAGAATGGGCTACAACCCTATGTTACTTCGTGTTTTGATAATACCATTGTAGCTCATGTAGACTTGTGCACCATTTGACAGACCAAACTATCCTTATCTTGCTATTTGTGTATAAAAGCAAATTTGTTCCAAACACCCAGAGTTCTAATGATCAGGGGCCTGAAGTATGTAATTTTGCATTTGAAATGGGCTTTGCAACTCTTTAATCTCTATTCTTTATCATACAGACATTTGAGGAGGAAACTGAGGCATGCTAGGATTTTTCTGAAAGAACTCAGAATCTCCTCCTTGAGCTTTATCTGTTTTCAGGACCCTGTTTCTCTGTTCACTACATATCCATCACCACCCCTTGGGAAATGAGGCAGAAACATTCAATTGTTACCTGATAGACACTTTTTTTTCATTTTTCTTTAAAAGTAAATTCTTTTTTGAGACAGAGGATAGCAAAATGAACTTTATATTCTGTGACTTCCCCTGTAACTAGAAATATCTCTGTGATAAAATTCGGGTACATTAGCTATAAGTAAAAATTTTGTATGGGACTCCCAAAATCAAGACAGTCTAAGCATTCTTCACAAATAACAACCCACCCAGAGAAGCATGTAGGGGACCCATCACTACTGGGCCTGCTCCATAAGTGATGCTACGAGTACTTCAAGGTGAAGGAGAAGCACAGTAAACAGAAGTACAAAGTATGTGAAAACAAAAGCCTCATGGGTAAACATGTACATAAATTCACAAATCATTTTTAACTCTAGCATTAAAGCTAAAACAACAATTTTAACAATAACTGCACTTTAGGAATGCAATGGCTACACAACATAAAAGGATATAAATTATACTCCCCAAAGCATAAAACTAAATGGTAGTAAAAACACAGCTTTTTACAGAATGGAAGTTCAGTTGTTAGCAACACAAAGCGCAGTTTTTACTGCGATTGTTTAATAAAATTCCCAGATTCCCATGGAAACTTCAAACCAACAGAAAGAATTGTTTAAGCGCATCACTACAAAAAAATCAAATCATACACATACACAAATGCACACAAAGACATATATACGTACATTCATATATGCATACATACATGCATACACACATATACAAATAAACACATAAATGCATACACATACAAACTCACATATGTACCCATTATGTTATGTGACACTGTTCCTGGGGAAATGTGAACCAGTCTACTCATCCAGATAGGGAACTGTGGAGAGATGAAAATATGTATATCTTTAAAGCCCAGCTTGGTGAACCAATGTGTTTATTGGGTTGCATACAGGAAATGAGGGAAGTTTCTTACTGGAGCAAAAACAACTCAAAGACAGCTGTGTCACCCAAAGTTTCCCTAGCATGAGTGACAGCTCGTGGAAGCTGGATGCCTGGAGAGTTCTGAACAACCTGCAGGCAGCTTAGGAGGTGGGAGAGCATCTTTTCCAGATGGCTGGCTTAGCTGGTCTGAGCCTCTGTCTGGTAGCTTAGCTGCCCTCTGGTTCTTCTAGACAATAGAACTGATCTCTGTTTGACTGGTCTGAGCCTCTTTTAAGATGCACCTCTTTCAAGATGCACAGCTTGTCTTAGGGTGTCTTTCAGATGTCCCCATTGCTTATGTCTCCTAGAGGAGGTGTGTGGTGAATCTGGTCAGTTTCAGGAATTATTGTGTTGTTTATTTGCTGTCTTAAAAGGTTCTCTTCAAGATGGGATGTTTCACCTCCTTTTAGAACATCCTCTCTTAACCAGATTTCCTCCAAGATAGAGACTTTTACTCCTGAGGAAACTGCCACCCAATAATACACAAACCCATATATGCACACACACACACACACACACACACACACACACACACACACACA
>CABHPP010135099.1:0-21063 GCA_902168425.1 Peromyscus attwateri
TTCGTGGTGTTTCTTAGTATGGATATCTGTTCTTACTTTCTTTGGTGGGTTTTCAGGTCTCTGTTTGCTGTTACCCCAGCTGAATAGTGCTTGGTTTTCAGTCTTGAGACCACTCTGGGTTGTGGACCAACTGAATAGTAATAGTACCAGGCACAAATTACCCCTCATGTGACTCAGGCCTCAAATCTACTCAGAAAACAGTTGATTATTCCCATAACAGTCATTTCTGTTGTAGAATATTATTTCAAAGTGTGTTACTTTTGTTTATGTTGTATTTTTTTAACTCTGTGAAGCTGTGTTACTGTGCCTGTCTAAAACATATGATGGCCTAATGAAGAGCTGAACAACCAATAGCAAGGCAGGAGAAAGGATAGGCAGGGCTGGTGGGCAGAAATAATTAATAGAAGGAAAAATATGAGAGAAGAGAGGAAGAAAGAGCAAGAGAACAAGAAGAGGATGCTAGGGGCCAGCCACCTAGCCACACAGTCAGCCACAGAGTAAAAATGAAAGTAAGATATCCAGAAGTAAGAGAAAGGTAAAAGCCCAGAGGCAAAAGGTAGATGGGATAATTTAAAGTTAAGAAAAGCCATGTGTGACTTATTTGGGAGCTGGGTGGCAGGCTCTCCAAAAGAGCAAAAACAACCAACAGCACATTCCACTATACCATCAGTGGGCACAACTTGCTTGGAAGGTTGTATCATACAGGATCCACACCTGAGTAAGACTATTGATGGCTTTTCTCCCCTAGCAGCCTAACCAGCTTCTAGAACGATGAAAGCTAGATAGCAAGGAGCTTCTATCGCATTTCCAACTTGATTTCTCTGTATACTGCAACCAAAGCATGTGGTATCTTCAGCAATAGGTTCTTACTGTCTAGTTATATTGGACAACCAAGAGCAGTGGCAACTGTCTATATTATTTGGGGGACATCATGTACCTTCCTGACCAGCAACTCACAGAGAAGTAGCCTATGCCTGGCACTGCAATTTTCATTTGATATATCTGCTCCTGGGAGCACATGAATGCTACTCTTCTGACCATGTCTCAGGCCTATACTGAAAGTTGAAAACTGGGACATATAGGAGAAAGTAGAAAGCCTAAATTGGAATGGGACTGAAAGTTTGATTTAGACCCAATGAAACTTGTCATTATAACTGCATTATAACTGACAGAATCCTCATAGACCAGTTTTCATCTCAAGGTTCCATTCTTGACGATGGGGTATATTTCAGATTTTGCAGTGAATATGATGCTGTCTCTCTAGGTTTACAGAGGTGTTTTCTGTGATAAAGACCAGAAGCAAGTTGTGAAGGAAAGGATTTATTTCATTTTACACTTCCAGGTAACAGTCCATTATTGAGGGATATCAAAACAGTAACTCAAGCAAAGCAGGAACCTGGAGGCAGGAACTGAACTAGAAACCAGGAAGGAATGCCGCTTCCTGGCTTTCTCCTCATGGCTTCCTCATTCTGCTTTCTTATACCATCCAGAGCCATCTGCCTAGGGATGGCACTGCCAACAGTGAGATGGACCCTCCCACATTTAATTAATCAAGGCATACTTCACAGACTTACCTATAGGCCAGTCTTATAGGCATTTTCTCAATTGTGATTCCTTCTCCACAGATACCTGTAGACTTGTGTCAAGTTGACAAAAACCAACCAGAACAAATGGTCTCCTTATAGGGCCACTCAGATTGATTCTTCTTTGTGAAGAAACTTCCTTTCCTCCTATTTCTATAGGATTCCCAACGTTTTTTTATTATTTAGGCAGAAGTTTATTTAGCCTCTTCACAGTGGGAGAAGTGTCTGATCTCTACCCCATTGCCTTCACTTTACAGGTGAGAAAACAGAGGATAAGTGCCTTCAAGAGTTTGTGGCTAGGTACCTTTCTGCAGGAAAGCCAAAATTGGTACACATAAATAAAAGCTTACCAGACAACTGAGATGTCAGAGAGAGAGAGAGAGAGAGAGAGAGAGAGAGAGAGAGAGAGAGAGGCATATTGATGGGGTTGGGTGGCCAATATGTCACTTGACACACTGGTCAGAATACTCATAGCCCCATGAAAAACATGCCAGCTTAACATGATTGAATCTCTCTTATATTTCTAGAAGATGGACTAAGTCTAGTAAAGTACCCAGGAGTTCACATGTAGGAAGGCACTTTTTTTTTCATTTACTTTTCCATCATTCATCTACTGTATGTCTATTTTGTATATTTTCTATATGAGGCAAAGTACTAGGTACTATAGATAATGAATGTAAGCAAGACAGACATCCTCTGTACTTAAGGAGTTTCCATTCATAAGAAGAAAGGGAGTGATTAATAATGAATTACATAATTCATGTCTTAGTTTTTTAAAAATTGTATGTGTATCTATGTATAAGTATGTGTGCGTAAGTGCAGGTGTCCACAAAATCCAGATAGAGGGTTGTAGGTGAATTTCTAAACAGTCTTATTAAATGAGAAACACAGAGCCAAACACAGGGGTAATAGCCGAAGAGATCAGAGAAACAGTGAAGAGTGACTGACTAACCTTAGCTTACCACCTCGCCATAGCTTCCCAAGAGAGAGCTTCTTCCTGTCTAACCTGGCTTTTATTGCCTGCCTGTTCTGCCTTCTCATTGGCTCTAAGCCCAGCCACATCACTTTCTCATCACTGCCTGTCTATACAGACCTCCAGGTCTCTATGGTTGGTACTGGGATTAAAGACGTGTGTCGCCATGCTTGGCTGTGTCCTTGACCACACAGAGACTCTGCCTGGCATGTGATTGGATTAAGGGCATGTGCTACCACCACCTGACTTCTGTTTATGGCTGGCTATGACCTCTGATCTCCAGGCAAATTTTATTTATTAACATACAAATAAAATATCACCACAGAGGGTGTCCCTTTCCCTGGAACTGGAGTTACAGATAGTTGTGAGCCACCAGCTATAGATGCTAGGAACCAAATTTGTGCCCTCTGAAGTACTGTAGGCATTCTTAGCCACTGAGCCACTTTTCCAACCTCATATGCCTTCGTTTTTGATAACTGTTATAATAGAAAAGTTTAAGGTCCTATGAAATCATAAAACAAGGCATGTTTTGGTTTGGATGGAGGAAGAATCCTTTCTTGAGGAAATGGTACTTTAGGTCACTTATAAATAAATGAATAGAAGCTATCCATAGGAAGTGAAGAATTATAAGAATTTTCCAAACTCTATATGTGATATTTCTATTGAGATAGAGCACAGCTTAATTATAGACTGGAAAGGAGTTAGATGATTGGAGAGCAGAAACATTAGCAGCACAAGATTTAGTTTTGGCAGATACTGGGTTCAGCCTTTGATGAGCCAAGTATCAGTGAGGCAAGTACCCATAGCCCTACTGGGAATTTCCTAGGAAAATCCAGGAACCGAGAGACAAGTCAAAATGCAGCTCTATCATTTTGATGTGCTTTAACAAAAACAAACATCTGATGATGAAGGTTAGCAAACTTTTTTCAAGACAGACAGATAGTAAGTGTTTAGTAAGAATAAGTAATTTAGATGTTTTGACTTATGTATTTTGCAACACATGGTCTGTTGCAGTGACTTAACTCTGCCATTGTCACATGAAATGGGCCATAGACACATATGAACACATATGTTATGGCTTGAGTATAAAATGCCCCCACCCCTGGCTCATATGTTTGAAGACTTACTTAGACCCCAGTTGGTGGTTCTGTTGTGAAAGGTTATGGAAACTTCTGGCTCTAGTTGACAGATGTAGGGCTACAGGAGAGGGGTATAAGGGTTATAGCAACCCCAGTTTAAGCCCTAGGTTTCTGGTTCCTGGTATACTGAGATGTGAGCAAACAGTCTCACATTCCTGCTGCCACAGCTGCTGGACCACCATGAACTTTGCCATGAAACTGTTAGCTAAAATAAATCATCCCTCCCTTCAGTTGATTTTGTCAGGTATTCAGTCATTGTGATGTGGAAGAGTAAATAAGATTGCCATGTTCTAATGAAGCTATCTATTTCTTCATAGTCTTTATATGTAGCAAGCTTTCTTGTCAGACTGTCTTTGGATCACCAGCTCCCAAATAATGGCATGGAGACATTTATTAATTATGAAACTTGGCCTTTAGTTTAGGCTTGCCCCCAACTAGCTCTTATAAGTTATATTAATCTGCTTATATTAATCTACATTCTTCCATATGAATTTTTTACCTTTTCTCCACTTCTGTATGTCCTACTTGTTCTGTGTCTCCTGGCATCTCTACCTCTCTCCTTCCCAGTGTTTCTCTCCCCAGAAGTCCTGCCTATTCTCTCCAGGCTAGATATTGACCATTCAGCTCTTTATTAAGCCAATCAAAATGACACATTTTCACATAGCATAAACAAATATTCTGTAACATGTGCATGCTGTAGTTTCTTTTCTACCAAAGCCAATTCTCTCTCAGCATCAGCTGGTAATTTTCTTGGACTATTTAAGTCCTTGTCAACTTGTAAGGTTAGAAATAAATTACTTAGTTCTTGAGTTGTTAATCCAATTGTGGGATGTAGCCAGCTAATATCTCCTAGCAACTTTTGAAAATCATTAAGAGTTCATAATTGGGCCGGGCGGTGGTGGCGCACGCCTTTAATCCCAGCACTCAGGAGGCAGAGGCAGGAGGATCTCTGTGAGTTTGAGGCCAGCCTGGTCTCCAAAGCGAGTTCCAGAAAAGGCGCAAAGCTACACAGAGAAACACTGTCTCAAAAAACCAAAAAAAAAAAAAAGAGTTCATAATTGATCTCTCCTGATTTATACTTTCTGTGGTTGAATTTTTTTGTAAACCTATCTTATATTCTAGGTAATTAATAGAATCTCCTCTTTGTATTTTTCAGGAGCAATTTGTAATCCCCAACAAGGCAAAATTTTCTTTGCCTCTTCAAACATTTCTTCTAAGGTATCTGAGTCTGAATCAGCTAGAAAGATAGTATCCATATAATGGTATATTATAGATTGAGGAAACTGTTTATGAATTATATCCAATGGCTGTTGTATAAAATATTGACACAAATTCAGGCTGTTCAACATCCTTTGTGAAAGAACTTTCCACTGGTATCTCTTAACAGGCTGGAAATTATTATAAATAGACATTGTGAAGGCAAATTTTTCTCTATCCTGTTCTTGTAAAGGTATAGTTTTAAAAAAGCAGTCTTTTAAATCAATCACTATAATAGACCATCCTTTAGGTAATAAAGAAGGCAAGGGAATTCTAGGCTGTAAAAAGCCCATTGGCTAGATCACCTTACTAATTTCTCTTAAACCTGTTTACCATTATTCATTTTCCAGATTTCTTTTTAATGACAAATATAGGAGAATTCCAAGGACTAGTCGATTCTTCAATATGTTGAGCATTTAACTGCTTGCTCCTGTACCAGCTGTTCTAGTGCCCACATTTTTTCTGATGTCAAAGGTCATTGTTCCATCCAGACAGGTTTATCAGTTAACCATTTTAAAAGTAGGGCTGTTGTTACCTTTGAAAGATCAGCAGCTGTTGTGCTCTGCTTAAGTATAACCTGAACAGTCAGTGACTGTTCTTGATAATACCTTTTAATATTTTTCTCAGAAGCATATATTAGTTTATGGTTTGTTTCTGAGACTGGAGGAATGTTAATCTGTGTTTCCCATTGCTGCAACAAATCATGTCCCCATAATATCATTGTTATGTTAGCCACATATGGCTTTAGTTTCTCTACCTGTCCTTCTGGCCCTATCCACTTGACCCACCTTGTAGTTTGTTTTACCTGAGATGAATTTCTAATCCCTAGAAGCTGAATATTTACCTCCTGAAGAGGTCAATATGGATGCCAAGATGTTGGTGAAATTATTGTAACAACCACACCTGTATCTAGTAAACCTCAAATACAAAGACATTTATTCATATTTTTAGCTTTGGTCTTTGATTGTTTATAGAAGTTTGCCAAAATATTTGTTTTGTGGTCTCTCCTGAAAATTTTGCTTTATCTACTGAAGCTATTCTGTCATCCAGAGAAGTATAGTTTTAACAACAGGCATTAAGTCTTTTAATTGCTCTGTAGAGGAGTTTCCCCAATGCTTACAGGGAATGATTGAACCAAATTTGATATTGGGGCCTCCAAGGCCCCCTAAGGCATTTCCCAATAGTAAAGGGTTACCTTGTCTGTCCCTTGTTGATATGCATTCATTAGCCCAATGCCGGCCTTTGCTACACATTCTGCATATTCCAGAAGGCCTTCTGTTTGGATTGTCTCTAGAAAAAACATTGTTTCTAGGAGAACTTTGCCTACAATCCCATTTCAGATTATCTGGTTTACCACAATTAAAACATCTACCCTCTTGATTTTTAAAAATCACTTCTCCTATCCAAGTATCATAAGTGTGAGATTAAGTATCAGTTGTATTTCTAATCCATTCATCTATTGGTGCTAATCTTGCCTTTAAAGGCCTGATCACCCTTTTGCATTCTAAATTAGCATTTTCAAAAGCCAAAGATTGAATTAATATTTGTCTAACTTCTGGATCTGATATCATTCTATTTATAGCTGAAGTCAATCTTGTAAAAAAAAATCAGTGAAGGCTTCTTTGGGGCCTTGTATAATTTTAGGAAGTGACTCAGTCCTTTCATGATTCTTCAACTCTGTCCCTAGCATTCAAAGCTGCAATACAACATAGAGCCAAGGTGTGATTATCAAATGTAATTGGTCTTTGCAAATCAGCATATTGGCCTTCACCGAGAAGCTGTTCTTAGGAAATTTCAATACCTCTAGATGGACTTCATTGTTCTAGGACCATAGCTTCCTCTTTCCATCATGTTTTTTATTGTAACTGAGGACCAGCTTCCAATATTGCTGTAACTAACTCTTTCTAGTCTTGTGGAATAATTCTGTTCTGAGTGGCCCATGAATTTAACATCTACTTCACAAAAGGTGAATGCATATTATATGCAACTCCTGCTTCCTTAAATCTCTTCAAATCTAACATTTCTACAGGACCCCAGTAACTTTTAAACAGCCTTGGCAATGCATATCATCTGGTGTGGCTGTTCTTGAATGGTAACTGGATAAATTAAAGTTAGTTTTCTAATAACCTCGGGCTGTTCCTCTTTAGTTTCATAATGCAGTGGTGTGGTAGGTTCTGCTCTAAACTCCTCTGTCTGTATGTGAATATTTTTCTTAGTTTTATTAGTAGGTCTTTCTGAGGATTGTATCTTATCAGTCAATTTTTCATATTTGGCACCAATATCAAACTACTTTTTAAAGGATAAAAATAAATTACCAAACTGATAATGATTATAATCAATATTATGTCAATCCCAGCTCAGTTGATTATCCCTTCATTTAATTTTTTTCCATTTTCAAACCATCCATTGTAGAACCATACAGAGACCTAACTCCCTGCATCATAATATTGTTCCCCATTCTTTTTTTTTTTTTTTTTTTTTTTTTTGGTTTTTCGAGACAGGGTTTCTCTATGTAGCTTTGCGCCTTTCCTGGAGCTCACTTGGTAGCCCAGGCTGGCCTCGAACTCACAGAGATCCGCCTGCCTCTGCCTCCCGAGTGCTGGGATTAAAGGCGTGCGCCACCAACGCCCGGCTGTTCCCCATTCTTAACATAGGTAAAAACTCTTTAAAAAAAAAAAAAAAAAACCTAATTCTCCTTTTAGGAATTCCCAGGTGTCTCACCAGATATGCTGACAATAACAGTGAAGTGTGAGGATGGCTGTCACTGCTCTGCATGGCTTGGCAAAGAACTCTGGCAGTACCAGGCTGAGAGTGTGTGGCGGCAGCAGCAGCAGTAAAAGTCCAAGCAGATGTCAAGGCAGCTCACCTGGCATGGCAGCACTGGAGGTCAAGGGAAGCCCACAACCCACAGGGAGAGGGAGCCAGCCTCCTTAAAAGCTGAACGACGTGCAGAAAAGCTGAAAGCATGTGCAGAAGACAAGCTGCCTGAATAACAGAGATGGCTGGCAGTGGGAGGATAACTCCGGTGGCATTTGGGATCCAGCAGCCTGTGGCATTGGGGACCAGGGACCGGCAGCAGCTGGAAAGGCTGCAACAGGAAAACCTCAGACTCCTGCAGAGGGCCTGGGGGCAGGGAGGGAAGCTGGCTGCTGTGGCGACTTCAAGGGCTGCAAAGCCTGTGGCAAGCAGCTACCTCATGATCTAGTGCCCCGAACTGCATGCCAGATGAAACATTTATCCAATTATTCTTTATCAATAAAAACTTGGGAGTCGAATAGTGGGGTAAGAACCTAAATGATAAGAGAAGCAGAAGAGAAGTGATCACCTCCTCTCTCTCTCTCTCTCTCTCTCTCTCTCTCTCTCTCTCTCTCTCTCTCCTTCCTTCATTCAAAAAGGCAGAGAATCTTTCTAAGCCCCTCCCTAGTACTTTCTTGTGTCTCTCTATCTGTCCTCAGTCCTCCAAACCTCTATGGCTAATTTTGGTCAGCTAGTAGCTAGCTCCACTCTCTGATTCAAAGTAAACTTTATTGTCAGTCTCAGGAGTGTCAGAGTGTGATCAAAATACCCCACAACATTTATATGGTCAGTCATTGCCTGGCATAAAACACAATGATATTTAGGGTTTTATGAACAAAAAGTCTAGGCCATGGCCAGTTTTATGGTTCACTCAGGAGCATCATGAGGTGAGGTAAGGTGAGAGTCCAATCTGTTAGTCATGTGAACAAAGCCAAAACAAAAACAACCCAACCAAAAAATGTACACCAGGGTTTTTCTTGAGTTTTGGTTTACAGAAAGAAGGAAAGAAAGAAAGAAAGAAAGAAAGAAAGAAAGAAAGAAAGAAAGAAAGAGAGAGAGAGGGAGAGAAGGAGGGAGGGAGGGAGAGGGGGAGAGAGGGAGGGAGGGAGATAGGGAAAAGGAAAGAAAATTTAGTAAGTTAGTAGTCACTGGAACACAACATTGACAAAAACTCATCGAGAAGTGTCTCAAGAAGTAAAGACTGGTTTTCCATTGCCAGGTGAGGAGTGGTTAGGCAACTAATTTAGTATTCAGGGTAGAGCAGGACAAATGTATAAGCCTGCCATGACTTGCTAACCCTGTCTTCTTCCTTGTTATCCAGCAAAGCATCTTCCCCTAAGCCCTGGAAGGATCTGGTGCGGTGTTCCTCACAGCTCATGGCCTGTTGTAGTTCTTCTGATTAGATCAGCTGAATACAATACAACCATAACATTTGTTTTTTCCTCAGAGACCTGGTGCCAGGGGAAGGCCTACCTTTCACGGTTCCAGGATGGTTGGTGATGCTCCAGTGGCAGCCCAGTAGAAGGGCAGGGAACTTCTCCTCATAACACTCTTGGTATCTGGCTGGTATTCTCCCCCGAAAGTCTTCTCTCCACTAATGCAGTTTGATGCTTAGGTTTCATTGACGTAAACAAGGCCAGGTATCCACATTTACACATTTCACTTTGCACATTTTAGTGGTGAAGAACAGTATAATCTTAGCTCTTCCTTGGGCTGCCTGTCAAAACCAAACTGGGAGTCTGTTGACAAGGAAGAAAGGCTAAAGTTCCTGGAAAGACCACTGTGTCCTCGGACAGCCGTTACCAGTTCCCTCTTTGCCAGAAAACGTAGACACAGCAAGACACGGACGCCGCTGAAGAAAGGCTGTGGTTCCGGCAATCTCATCACATGCCTGGAAGAACTCAGTGGGCTTTTGGCTCCCTGAGACTGTGGTAGACGGCTAGAGCGCAACCTCGGTGGTGCTCGCCGCTGATGGGAATCATCAAATCCACCCGCCTGACAGTTTGAACTTGAGATTTCATTAGAATCTTTGAGCAGGACGCTTGTCTACACACTCTTTCTTCCCCAGGGACACATAGAACTAATCTAAGGAAAAGGCCTAAGGACAGGAAACTCTAGTTTACCCATAAGACAAACATAGTTTCAGTAATCAGCCACAGGTTACTGAGTTTCTTCTATTTATACTTTACTCTGATGAGAAAATGACAAAGTGTATACACACATGCCAATATCCAGGGTTTTCTTGAGGCATTTGAAGGTGTGTTATAATTAAAATTGTGATAATTCGGCCCAATGCTTAAACACCTCCTCAGTCTCAGCTGTGGAGTAATGATAATTTCATTCCCAGGCACTGCAGGGCACGGAAGAAAGAAAACACTCTTCTTTAACTTGTATGTCAGTTATGTATTACTACTGTCTAATTATTTGTCAGGGGAAGGAATGAAGAAAGGGTGAGGAAAACGTAGGTTTTTGCAGTTAACAAATTTGGGATCAAATCCCAGATCTGCCTCTTGGTAATCATGTGTCTCTGTTTCCTCACCAGCGTTGGTAAGACATGGAGCAGTTTAGTGTACAGAATTCAGAGAACATATTGGGTCAAGATTAGTGTTTTTTAATGGATAAATTAAAAAGTGTGAGTTTTCTGTAAGCTTTTTTAAATACTAAGGGTTGGAGAGTTGGCTCAGCAGTTAAGAACACTTGCTGTTCTGTCATAAAGATCCATGTTCATATATCAGCACTCATGCTAGGCTGTTCACAGATGCCTGCCACTCCAACTCCATGAATGTGACGCCTTCTTCTGGCTTCTGTGAGCACACACACACACACACACACACACACACACACACACAAATGAAATAAATCTTTAAAACAGTGATTCAGAACCAGTGAGTTGCGACCCCTTTGGAAGTCACATATTGTGGTCCTGCATATCAGTAGCAAAATTACAGTTATGAAGCAGCAATGAAATAATGTTATGGTTGGGGTCACCACAGCATGAGGAACTGTATTAAAGGGTCGCAGCATTAGGAAGGTTGAGTACCACTGTTTTAAAATATTGATGTAGTTGTACATCTAGCAAAAATGTGTGTGTGTGTGTGTGTGTGTGTGTGTGAGAGAGAGAGAGAGAGAGAGAGAGAGAGAGCGCAGTTCTCATGTAGCCCAGACTGCCTTTGAACTAATTTGTTCTCAAGTTTGGCTTTGAATTCGTTTCTCCTACTTCACCTTCCCGAGCTGTGGTGGTTTGACTGAACCCTGGGTTCCCAGTTGGTAGTGCTGTTTGGGGACTTGTGGAGCCTTTAAGGAGTGGGGCATTGCTGGAGCAGGTTTTGAGACCTTATAGCCTTCCCCATCTCTGGTTCTCTCTGCTTTGGGTGTGCAGTTGAAGAAGTGCTCTCTCAGCTTCCTGCTCTGGCTACCTGCTTCCACACCTGCCCACCATGTTAGACTCTTCTCCCTCAGGAATTCTAAGCCAAAACCAACTCTTTCTTTCATAGACTGCTTTTATTCATTGTGTTTTATCACAATAGAAAAGTAACTAATATGCAAATGCTGAGATTATTAGAATTTCAACCATCACTTAAATTTTTAGGTTTATGTGTGTGAATGTTTTGCCAGCATGTATGTATGTACACCATGTACATGCCTGGTGCCCACAGAATTCAGAAGGCATCATATCCCCTGGAACTGGAGTTACAGATGGTTGTGAGTCTCCATTTGGATGCTGGGAACCAAACCTGAGTCCCCTGTAAGAGCAACAAATTCTCTTAACCACTGATCCATCTCTCCAGCCCCTTAACAGTCACTTTTAAAGGAGACTATGACTAATATTTTGTTTTATTTATAAACTTGATTACTTAAACATCTTCAACTATTTTAAAGTGCACATAATGTATTTCATTCTTTTCTTAAGAATTTCAGTCATCTGGAGTAAAACATGTTGTGGTGATTTGAAAGAAAATGGCCCTCAAAGGGAGTTAGAGGAAGAGTGTCACTATGGAGGCAGGCTTTGGGGTCTCACAAATGCTCAAGGTACGGTCTGTAGCAGGAGTTTTCCTGCCTGGCCCACAGTCAGGACAAATCTCTCTCACCTGCCAGTCCCACAGCCGCTCAGACCCAACCAAGTAAACACAGAGACTTATATTGCTTACAAACTGTATGGCCATGGCAGGTTTCTTGCTAACTGTCCTTATATCTTAAATTAATCCATTTCTATAAATCTATACTTTGCCACATGGCTCGTGGCTTACCGGCATCTTTACATGCTGCTTGTCCTGGTGGTGGCTGGCAGGCAGTGACTCCCTCCGCCTTCCTGTCCTTTTAATTTTCTCTGTTAGTCCCGCCTATACTTCCTGCCTAGCCACTGGCCAATCAGTATTTTATTAGCAACACATTTGCCATACAGAACATCCCACAGCAACTGTCCAGAGTCTAGACTACTTCCTGTTGTCTGCAAGATGTAGGACTCTCAGCTCCTTCTCCAGCACCATGTCTGCCTGCACACGGCCATGTCCCACCATGATGATAATGGATTGAACCTCTGAACTGTAAATGAGCCACCTCAATTAAATGTTTTCCTTTATAAGAGTTGTTGTAGTCATGGTGTCTCTTCACAGCAATAAAAACCTAATTAACACAGAAGTTGGTACAAGGGACTGAAATATTGCTATGATAGGCCTGACCATGCTTTTGTTTGAAGGCATATAGACCTTGGGACTGTGGATTAGAAAAGCAATTGAGCTGGGCGGTGGTGGTGCACTCCTTTAATCTCAGCACTGGGAGGCAGAGACAGGCGGATCTCTGTGAGTTCGAGGCCAGCCTGGGCTACCAAGTGAGTTCCAGGAAAGGCGCAAAGCTACACAGAGAAACCCTGTCTCGAAAAACCAAAAAAAAAAAAAAAAAGAAAAAAGAAAAGCAATTGAACACTTTAATAAGTACTGATTAATGGGTCATACTAGTAGGAAGACAAGTGGTGCTGAGTGTGATTTGATGAACTGTAGGTGCCTCAACCAAGAGGTTTCAAAAGAGAAGAATATTAATATGTGCCCTAGCAATCACTTTTGTGATATTTTGGTGAAGAATGTGGCTGCTTCTTGCCCTTGTCTGAAAAGTTTGCCCAAGGCTAAAGTGAGGAGCTTTGGATTAGTTCCCTTGACAGAGGAAATCTCAAAACAGCCTAGTATAGACTCTGTTGCATGGTTATTAGTGTTAACTCTAACGAAGATATATAATGAAAAGGAACAAGTTGAGCAAGAAAAAATATTTGGGGAGAAAGTGAGCAACAGAAAATGAAATGGAGCTAAGTCCTGTGTTCAAGAAAATTAAACAGATTAAGAAATGGAATAAAGGGAGTGGTGACCTCAGGACAAGATCCCACCCAGCTAAATTTCCAACTTGTGAAAAGGAATTTAAGAAAAGTTTAGAGCCAGGTGTGGTGGTACACACCTTGAATCTCAGCACTCTAGAAGCAGAGGCTAGCAGATCTCTAAATCTGAGGTCAGTCTGGTCTACAGAGCAAATTCAAGAACAGTCAAGCTTAGACAGTGAAGGAAAACAGAAAGCTGGTGAAGATGTAATTAAACATGGAGCCATGTTCCAGGCCCAGTAAGCAGCAGAACTTAGCAGCTTTGGCCATGTGGTTCTAGAGTTAAGGAAAGAAGAAAGGGGCTATCCAATTTGCCTCCATATCTAAGGAAAGCCACTGAAGCCAGGCATGTGTCCCTGAATGGAGGCCTAGAGAGGCCATTTTGTGAGGCTGTGAAGTTGAAACCTGGATTGGGTTGGAGACCCCAAGATGTTAGAGATGTCAGAGCAGTGGGATGCCTGCCGAGGAAAGCTGCTCACAGGGGGTGGAACCAGCACAAGAGAAAGAAGTGTGTTACCGTCACAAAGCTGAAAGGAATTGGAGATTTGTTTTGATATCAGACATAGAGACGCAGAGTTTGGAGTGCTTTTTGGTCTTGCTTTGGTCCAGTATTTCCTCACTATGCTCCCTTCCCTATGTTTTGGAATGGTAATGTATATCCTGTGCCATTATGTGTTGGAAGCATGTAATCTGCTTTTTTATTTTGATTTTACAGGGGATTGCAGTTAAGAGATTGCATGTCTCAGAAGAGACTTTGAACATTGGACTTTTAAACATTGTTGAGACTGTGATAGACTATGGGGACTTTTGAAGTTTGACTGACTGCATTTTTGCATTATGATATGGCTATAGGCCTTTGAGGACCAGGGAGTGGAATGTGGTAATTTGAAAGAAAATGACTCCCAAAGAGAGTGGCACTATTAGGAGGTGCGGCCTTGTTGAAGGAAGTGTGTCACTGTGGGGGCGGGCTTTGAGGTCTGTTTTGCTCAAACTTCCCTCAGTATAACTATTAGTTAACTTTTTATTGCCTCTGAGTCAAGATGTAGGACTCTCAGCTCCAGCACATGCCTGCCTGCATGCCACCATGCTCCCCACCATGATGATGATGTACTGAACCTCTGAAACTGTAAGCAAACCCCTTCAAATAAATGTTTTCATTCATTAGAGTTGCCATGGTCATGGTGTCTCTTCACAGCAATAAAAACCTAACTATGACAATCCTACCCCATCTTAAGAACTCGAGTGAGACTAAATTGAAAAGTAGTGAACTAATTTGCTTAGAAGAGGAAATTTCAAGACAGGACAAGATTCAAGTTGTGTTTTTAAATGGTTATTCTACACTTACTTATTTAGTTGTGTAGGAATACATGGTATGTGCCATAACATGCACATAGAGGTCAGAGGGCAACTGGTAGGAGTCAGTTTTCTGCTCCCACCACGTGGGTTCCAGGAACCAGTCTCCAGCCATTGGTCTTGGTGGCAAATGCTTTTGATCCTCTGAGCCATTCTGCTAATCATAAGCTGTGTTCTTATTCAGGTCTGGGGATAGAGGGGTAAAACAAAAAGAAATACTGCAGGTATGGAATGAAACCAGACAAAGAGAGAAGTCACGTATGGTATAAACAGCAGATCTGGAGGGACTGGGATGCCCAAGCTTGTTGGAGCCCCTTGTGTGGTTCCATCACAAGCCCCAGATGCCAAAAGGACAGTGGTAGGGTTTGGTCTTTACCCTGTGGATTTTGGTATTTCTTTGATTCATTCTTTAATTTTAGATTTTTTTTTTTTTTTTTTTTTGGTTTTTCGAGACAGGGTTTCTATGTGTAGCTTTGTGTCTTTCCTGGATCTCACTCTGTAGACCAGGCTGGCCTCGAACTCACAGAGATCCACCTGCCTCTGCCTCCCGAGTGCTGGGATTAAAGGCATGCGCCACCACCGCCCGGCTAATTTTAGAATTTTAATTTTAATTTTACTCTGGACTGTAGTAGAATATTATTTTAAGGTGTGCTACTTTTGTTTATGTTGTATTTGTTTAACTCTGTGAAGCTGTGTTACTGTGCCTATCTAAAACACCTGATGGTCTAATAAAGAACTGAATGGTCAATAGCAAGTCAGAGAAAGGATAGGCAGGGCTGGCAGGCAGAGAGAATATATAGGAGAAAGGAGAGAAAAAGAGAGAGAGGAAAAGAGATGGAGGAGTGAAAAGAGGAACTAGAGAGAAGGAGGAGGACTCCAGGTGTCAGCCACCTAGCCATACAGCAAGCCACAGAGTAAGAGTAAGATTTGCAGAAATAAGAGAATGGGAAAAGCCCAGAGGCAAACGGTAGACAGGATAATTTAAGTTAAGGAAAGCTGGCAAGAAACAAGTCAAGCTAAGGCCAGGCATTCATAATTAAGGATAAGCCTCCATGTGTGATTTATTTGGGAGCTGGGTTGCAGGCCCCCAAAAGAGCAAAAATGAACAACACTGGACCATTGCATATGGAATGTATGTAAATTGTATTTTGATTTTACAGTAACTCATAGTTAAAAGATTGCCTTGAGTCTCAGAAGAGACCTTATCCTTTAGAGCAATGTTGAGACTGTTAAAGACCACAAAGACTTTGACAGTGGACTGAATGCATTTGCATTATGAGTAGGTTGTGAACCTTAGCAGGGACAGGGGTGGCATGCTGTGGCTTGAATGTGAAATGTCTTCCACAGTTCATGTATTTGAACACTTGGTCCCTTGTTAGTCTTGCGTTTTGGAAGGTTGTGGAACTTTTAGGAAGTATAACCACTCTGGAGGAAGGAGGTCACAGGTAAATCTTGAGTTTTTATAGCCTGGTTTCTCTTCCTGTCTCTGCTTTGTTTCCTGACTGTAGATGCAACCGGTCCAGCTGCCTCATGTTTGGGCTTCTGTGCCTTCCTCTCCATGAGGGACTGTATGTATCCCTTCTTACCCTGCCAGCCAAAGTCAATCCCTCTTTACTTTAATGGTTTCTATCAGGTGTTTGGTCACAGAAAAGAGAAAAGTAAATAAAATGCCCACCTTAAGGGACTGCTGTGATGCCAGTGTGACCATAACACACATCCTCCTTAGTGACACACAATCACTGCCTTGGTGACCCCTATGTACTCCCTGCCTTCACTACTGTGCACATCAGTCTTTTAGTAAATCCTTTTTTAAAAATTACACTTAACATACAAAATGGTGTGGTGCGTTATGACATTTCCATCCATTGGACTTTACTCATATTTTTTCTTCTATTACGCCTCCCATCCCTTCTCCCCTTTACTACTGATCCCTCTCCTCTCCCTAAATATTGCCCCTCTGCTCCCATGTCACACATGCATGGAAACCACAGAATGTTAGATGCCAGAACTCTGGGATGTCTGCCAAGGAAAGCTGCAGACATGGAGTGGAGCTGGCCAAAGAGAGAGGTCTGAGGACTTGAGTGAGGCAGAATTAAAATGTTATGGGATAATTTATTTGGAAAATTCAATACAGGACAGCTTTCAGGTCGTGTTCTTATCCAGGTCTGCAGAGAGAGAGAGAGAGTGTATGTGTCTTAGGGTTTCTGTTGCTGTGAAGGGACACCCATGACCACAGCAACTCTCATAAAAAAAAAAAACCTTTAATTGGGTGGCTTACAGTTTCAGAAGTTTAATCCATTATTATTATGGTGAGATATGGTGACATACAGGCAGACATGGTTCTGGAGAAGGAGCTGAGATTGGACAAGAAGCTACATCTGTATCTTGTGGGCAACAGGAAGTGATCTGAGACACTGGGTGTGGCTTGAGCATATATGAGACCTCAAAGCCCACCTCCACAGTGACACACTTCCTCCAATAAGGCCATACCCACTCCAACAAAGCCACACCTCCTAACAGTGTCACTTCCCTTAGGGGCCATTTTCTTTCAAACCAACACACACACACAAACAGAGAGAGAGAGAGAGAGAGAGAGAGAGAGAGAGAGAGAGAGAGAGAGAGGGAGAGAGAGAGAGGGAGAGAGCGCAACAGGTAGAACAGAAAGATATGAAGGTGTGTAATTTGTCAAGGAAAGGAACGTATGTTTAAAATTACAGACAAGGTGGCTACAGACAAACCATCTGTAATTGTTAAAGCCATTAGCAGCATCAAAGCACATTCATGCACATGTTTCCACATAAAAAAGGAAGCATGCAGTATTTTGTCTTCTCCAATCATCTTCTGTTACTTTCTTCCCACTCATTTGAGACCCTTTCCTCTTCTCTTACAGTCTCCATCTACTTTTGTGTCACACACACACACACACACACACACACACACACTTAAATCTATAATACACATGAGAGAAAACATGCAATAGTTTCTTCTAAGTCTGTTTTATTTTCCTATTATGATTTCTAGTCCCATTCCATTTTTCTGCAAATGACATAATTTCTTTGTTCTTTATAACTGAATACCATTTCCATAGTTCATAGGTACAATATTTTATTTACCCATATGTCTGTGGATGTACACTGTGAATATTAACAGCATTGCTAGAAACATGGATGTCCAGTACATTCATTCCTTGGGTTTGTTACTCTGCCCTATTCCAAGTGACTGAGAAAGCTGTTAGTTTGGAGTGGTGTCTAGAACCACTGCATGCAGGCTGCTCTGTCACTTGGGCCATATGATCCCGCAGACCTGATGGCACTTGTGGTATCAGTGGCAGATAAGGATGCTATTTTGAGTCTTTGGCAGAGCTCCATAGGTGAATCATAGTGGAGGCCCTCAGGATCTTAGAGAAAGGGCTTACAGTCATCTGCAGACAATTAACACAACATGTGAGAGAAAACATTCAATGTTTATCTTTCTGAGTCTGACTCATTTTGCTTAAAATGATCTTGATTTCCACTCATCTTCCTATAAAGGACATATTTTATTGCCCTAAATGGCTGTCCAAATCACCAATGACTATTTAGACCACATTTCCTTTACCCATTCTTCTGTGAATGGAAGTTGAAGATGTTGCAAATATCTTGGCTGTTGTGAACAATACTACAGTAAGCACATATTTGCTGTGGGATGTTCTGTATGGCAAATGTGTTGCTAATAAAGCACTGATTGGCCAGTGGCTAGGCAGGAAGTAGGCGGGACTAACAGAGAGAATTAAAAGAGCAGGAAGGCAGAAGGAGACTGCCTGCCAGCCTGCCAGCCAGCAACCGCCAGGACAAGCAGCATGTAAAGATGCCGGTAAGCCACGAGCCATGTGGCAAGGTATAGATTTATGGAAATGGATAACTTAAGATATAAGGACAGTTAGCAAGAAGCCTGCCACGGCCATACAGTTTATAAGCAATAGAAGTCTCTGTGTTTCCTTGGTTGGGTCTGAGCGGCTGTGGGACTGGCAGGTGAAAGAGATTTATCCTGACTGTGGGCCAGGCAGGAAAACTCTAGCTACACATATTTCCAAATATCTCTGTGATATGCTGAACACATACAAAAGTGGTGTAGCTGGGTCATATGGTAGTTCCACATTGCAGCCAGTGCTCTTAACTACTGAGCCATCTCTCCAGCCTGGAAGATTTATTATTACTATGTTGTGGAATAATTTTCTTGTACACTGTAAAGATTTGTCACTCAAATTGGTTTAATAAAATGCTGATTGGCCAGTAGCCAGGCAGGAAGTATAGGTGGGGCGACCAAATTAAGAATGCTGGGAAGAGGAAGGGCGAAGACAGGAGTTGCCAGCCAGATACAAAGGAAGCAAGATGAGAATGCCATATTGAGAAAAAGCACCAAGTCACATGGCTAAACAGATTAGAATTATGGGTAAATTTAAGTGTAAGAGCTAGTTAGTAATAAACCTAAGCTACCGGCCAAGCATCTATAAGTAACATTAAGCCTCCCAGTCAATTATCTGGGGAGCGGCTGCCAGGTATTTGGGAGTTGCTGGCCAGACACAGAAACTTGTGCCCACATTACTGGTTCAACCCCATTGCTCATTAAAGGCATGTTTAAATAGTCATAAATATCTTCTTGATGTAACATTGGAAGTTCATATGTGTCTAGGAAAGTAGCCATTTTCCCTAGATTTTCCTGCTTTTTGAAATATATGTTTCAATGTATAAATGGCAGGTTACACAAATCATTGCAAACACTTATTTATGGTCATATTTCTAGACCATACTAATACATGTATAGTGATGTATCATCATGGTCTTGATGGGCATATATGCATTTCCTTAAAAATGGAAAATGATAAGCAATTTTTCTTTCTTTTTTATGACTTACTTATTTGTTTTTCATTGCTTAATTATTTTTCTAATCAGACCACATAACAGAATTTTCCCTGTCTCTTTTTAAAAAAGTTTAAGTAAATTAATGTACAGATCAATTCATTATAAAAAATAAAAATATTTCTTAATAATCCTCTGGATTCCATTGGTATTTGTTATTGTTCCCCTAGTTTTCACCTCTACTTTTCTCAGTTTGGGTCCTCTCTTTCTTTTCTTTGGTTAATTTGACTAAGAGTATATAAATATTTTTCCCCCCAAGGAACAATTATTTGTTTAATTAATTCTCTAAACTTCTCTATTATGCTCTGTCTTATTCATTGTTGTCCTGTTGTTTTATTATTCCTTCCATTACAGTTTTACAATTGTTTCTATTTGTTTGTTTGTTTTGGTATAACTTGTTCTTGTTTTATAACAACAGAGAGACCCATCATTAGGTTACTTACTATTATTTTTATCTGGCTTTAAAAAATATTTGGAAGATTATCATATGGAAACCTAATATGGTAGAAGCTTCCTAAAATGCATAAATATATAAAAGGAGTTTAATGGAGTCACCATATAGTGGAAAAGACTGTACCTCAACAAGACACCATATTCTACCAAATAAAATTCCCAGGATCAGGAATGAATTACATCCTTCTGAGTTGTTGTACAAAGAGGTCATATAGACAACGTCCCCAAAATATTACAGACTATTGTCAATGCTATTAGTTACTTTCTGAAGCCTGACAGTATGACCATATTACTAAAGATAACAACAGACTTATGGCATAAAACATGGAGAAATCAAGCTGGTGCTCAACAGGAAGCTTCTCCAGAAGGTACTATACACCCAAAGAGAGGAAGGTAATTATCAGTCTTAACTAATTATGAGCCCTGTGAGCTACAACAGCAAACTGATTGTAAGATGTGTCAACTGGTGTAAGAGAGACACAAATGTTACTTGATTTCAGACATACTCCATAGGATAGAACCCATACCTGACACTTAATGATTCCAAGAACCTGAGACTGATAGGTCATAGGCCCTAAGGGAAAACTTTGCACTATTATTCTGTTAAATGGTCATAGCAATAACAAGACTCCTAATGACATATTGCTATACCCATAGATCAGTACATCACTCAACCCTCATGAGAAAAGCCTCTTCTTGAAGTCGATGATAATTAACACACAGACCCACAACTGAACAATGCACACAGAATAAGAAACTTTGGAGCACTCAACCCTAAATGGGATGTCTTCATCAAACCTCTCCTCTCAAGGCTCAAGTATCTATGCAGAAAAGGATGCAGAAAGACTACAAAAGCCAGAGGTAGTAGACAACTTCAAGGAAACAGTGTTCTTCAAACATAACAGGACTGATACACATATGAACTCACAGAGACTGTGACAGTATGACCAAAACCTGAATACTTTAAGCTGAACAAAAAAAAAAAAATCTCAGCACAGAGAAGATAAAGTGGGCACAAAGTCCTTTCTCTTGCCAAGAAGCTACTTAAAAATAATAGTTTCTGGGAAAAACAATATCAGTTTTCTCCAAAAGAGCAACACTGAGTATTGTTAGAGCACTCTGGGACAGGCTGCATGCTCAGAAGTAGTTGGCCAACACAAAACAGACACTATTCTTTCTTTCTTTCTCTCTTTCTTTCTTTCTTTCTTTCTTTCTTTCTTTCTTTCTTTCTTTCTTTCTTTCTTTCTTT
>CABHPP010135101.1:0-40089 GCA_902168425.1 Peromyscus attwateri
AATGAGGAAGAAAGAGTAATAAAATATGAAAATATTTAATAGTGACAAAATGTGTAAACATATATCACATGAAACTTCAATGTCCAAATATCAATAACAATAAAGACGGAGGCACAAAAAACATCCAGGAAAAGAAAGAGAATATACCCAGGATGCCATATATATCATATGAAATGATAAAAAAAATGCACTTCGAAGCAAAGTAAACTCACTAAGTAGAGAGATGTCTTAATTTGCTTTCTATTACTCTGACAAGCACTGTGGATACACAAACTTGGGAAAAAAATGGTTTGTTTCATCTTACAGCTTATAATCCATTGCAAAGTAAAATCAGGACAGTTAATCAAGGTAGGAACCTAGAGGCAGAAACCAAAGAAGTAATGAAGGAACACCACTTAGAGGGTTGTAGCCTATGAATCTTTCAGCCTGCTTTGTTATAAAACCTAAGGCCACCTGCCCACAGTAGGCACCTCCCCTAATGGGCTGAGTCCTTGTAGATAAATCATTAATCATTAAAATGGAACACATAATTGCCTGCAGGCAATCTGAGGGAAGCATTTTCACAACTGAGTTTGCCTCTTCCTAGATGATCAGAGCTTCTGTCAAACCAACAACAACAACAAAAATCACAATAAACTTGGCAGTAGAAGGGACATGAAAGTCAAGTGGGTGACAACAAAGGAAAGAGGAAGACAGAGCAGAGGGATGGTGAAACATTTGAAAGTTCAACAATGGTAAGTCAAGTGACAGTGTAACATACTAGGGCTTCATACCAGTGTATAGAAGAATGCATTTCAACCTGAAAGTGATATGCCTATTTTTGACATAAAGATGACATTTTTCTCAAAGTTAAAATGTGATTTTTTTCAAGGTCATGTAACACAGATCAACGGAAGATTAAAGGTTTTACAGAAAAATATTGAGTCTTATATCATGGATACATGTGAGCAAATCTGCAATCTCAAAACAGTGGAAGCTGAAGTGCATGATACTTGGGTTCTAGTACATTTTTTCTTGCAATCCAAACTGAAATAAAAGGAATTTCAAAAAAATAGCAGGCAGAAGACATTCCTTAATTTAGAAATATTTTAATAAAGAGACAAAAGCAGTATATTCTGAGATTGTCCTCTAGTACAGCTCTGTATTTTTTATTTATTTCTTTATTTTTTTAATTGTAATAATTTTATTATTCATCATCACAATCATCAATACAGAACCGAGTGGAGACAAATTTTACAAGGTGATTTTTTTTTCTTATAAGAAGAATTTCTACCCTGGTGTAATATGAATCTTTTTTGTTTGTTTGTTTTTCATTTTTTGGAATTAACAAATTTTCTACTCACTCCACATACTATCCACAGACCCCCCTCCTCTCTCCTCCCCCCCCCCCCCACTCCCACCCTCTTTCCCAAGCCACCCCACATCCCCACATCCCCCAAATCGAGGTCTCCCATGGGGAGTCAGCAAAGCCCAGCACATTGAGCCTAGTCAGGTCCAAGCCCTTTTACACTGCACCAAAGCTGTGCAAGGTGTCACACCACAGGCACCGGATTCCAGAAGCCTACCCATAGACCAGGGACAGATCCCAATCTCCCTGCCTGGGTGCCCCCCAAACAGTTCGAGCTGAACAACTGTCTTCTGTATCCAGAGGGTCTAGTCCAGTCATATGGGGGCTCCACAGCCACCAGTCCACAGTTCATGGGCTTCCACTAGTGTGGCCAGTCATCTCTGCACATCCTCCCATCATGATCTCGACGTCCCTGGCTTGCAGTATCTCTCCTATCTCTCATAAATTGGATTCTCGGAGATCAGCCTGGTGCCTGGTGGTGGATCTCTGCATCTGCCTCCATCTGTCACTGGACAAAGGCTCTATGATGACAGTTAGGTTATTTGCTAGGCTGGTCACCAGAGTAGACTGGTCCAGGCACCCTCTGGACCACTGCCAGCAGACCAAGGTGTGGTCAACCTTGTGGATTCCTGAGAGCCTCCCCAGCACCCTGCCTCTTCCTATTCCCATGATGTCCCCATCTATCATGATATCTTCCTCCCTGCCCTCCCACTCTGTCCCTGTTCCAGCTTGACTCTTCCATTTCCCTATGTTCTCATCCCCCACTCCTCACTCTCTGCCATCCTCCCCCCAGTCCTCTCATGTAGATCTCATCCACTTCTCCTTCACATGGTCATCCATGTGTCCCTCCTAGGGTCTTTTCCTGTTAGCCTCTCTGGAGTTGTGGGTTGCAGTCTGGCCATCCCTTCCCTCCCATTTAGTATCCACTTATGAGTGAGTACATACTATATTTGTCCTTCTGAGTCTGGGTTACCTCACTCAAGATGATATTTTCTAGATCCATCCATTTGCCTGGAAATTTCATGATATCATTGTTTTTTACTACTGAGTAGTACTCCATTGTGTATATGTGCCATATTTTCTTTATCCATTCTTCAGTTGAGAGATATCTAGGTTGTTTCCAGGTTTTTGCTATTATGAATAATGCTAATATGAACATAGTTGAGCATGTGTTCTTGTGGTAAGATTTGAGCATTCCTTGGGTATATGCCCAAGAGTAGTAGTATAACTGGGTCTTGAGGAAGACTTATTGACAATTTTCTGAGAAACCACCATACTGATTTCCAGAGTGGCTGTACAAGTTTGTATTCCCACCAACAGTGGAGGAGTGTTCCCCTTTCTCCACATCCTCTCCAACATAAGCTGTCTTCAGTGTTTTTGATCTTAGCCTTTCTGAGAGGTGTAAGATGGTATCTCAGTGTTGTTTTGATTTACATTTCCCTGATGACTAAGGATGTTGAGCAATTCCTTAAATGCCTTTCAGCCATTTGAGATTCTTCTATTGAGAATTCTCTGTTTAGCTCTGTAGCCCATTTTTTAATTGGATTGTTCAGTATTTTGATGTCTAGGTTTTTGAGTTCTTTATATATTTTGGAGATCAGCCCTCTGTCAGATGTGGGGTTGGTGAAGATCTTTTCCCATTCTCTGGGCTGTCATTTCATCTTACTGACTGTGTCCTTTGCTCTACAAAAGCTTCTCAGTTTCAGGAGGTCCCATTTATTAATTGTCACTCTCAGGGTTTGTGCTACTGGTGTTATATTTAAGAAGTGGTCTCCTGTGCCAATTCGTTCCAGACTACTTCCTAGTTTCTCTTCTATCAAGTTCAGTGTAACTGGATTTATGTTGAGGTCTTTGATCCACTTGGACTTGAGTTTTGTGCATGGTGACAGATATGGATCTATTTGCAATCTTCTGCATGTTGACATCCAGTTATGCCAGCACCATTTGTTGAAGATGCTTTCTTTTTTCCATGGTACAGTTTTGGCTTCTTTGTCAAAAATCATATGTTCATAGGTGTGTGGATTAATGTCAGGGTCTTCAATTCGATTCCATTGGTCCACATGTCAGTTTTTATGCCAGTACCAACCAAGCTGTTTTTATTACTATAGCTCTATAGTAGAGCTTGAGGTCTGGGATCATGATGCCTGCAGAGGTTGTTTTATTATACAGGATTCTTTTAGCTATCCTAGGTTTTTTTTTTCCATATAAAGTTAAGTATTGTTCTTTCCAAGTCTTTGAAGAATTGTGTTGGGATTTTGATGGGGATTGCATTGAATCTGTATATTGCTTTTGGTAAGATTGCCATTTTTACTATGTTGATTCTACCTATCCATGAGCATGGGAGATCTTTCCATTTTCTGACATCTTCAATTTCTTTCTTCAGAGACTTAACGTTCTTATCACACAGGTCTTTCACTTGCTTAGTTAGAGTTACCCCAAGGTATTTTATATTATTTGTGGCTATTGTGAAGGGTGATGTTTCTCTGGTTTCTTTTTCAGCCCCTTTTTCATTTGTATATAGGAGGGCTACTGATTTTTTTGAGTTGATCTTGTATCCTGCCACCTTACTGAAGGAGTTTATCAGCTGTAGGAGTTCCCTGGTAGAATTTTTTTGGGTCACTTATGTATACTATCATATCGTCTTCAAAAAATGAAAGTTTGACTTCTTCCTTTCCAATTTGTATCCCCTTGATCTCCTTTTGTTGTCTTATTGCTGTAGCTAGAACTTCAAGTACTATGTTGAATAAGTATGGGGAGAGTGGACAGCCTTGTCTTGTTCCTGATTTTAGTGGAATCACTTTGAATTTCTCTCCATTTAATTTGATGTTGGTTGTCGGCTTGCTGTAAATTGCCTTTATTATGTTTAGTATGTTCCTTGTATTCCTGATCTCTCTAGAACCTTTATCATGAAGGGGTGTTGGATTTTGTCAAAGGCTTTTTCAGCATCCAATGAGATGATCATGTGGTTATTTTCTTTCAGTTTGTTTATATGGTGTATTACATTGATGGACTTTCGTATGTTGAACCATTCTTACATCCCTGGGATGAAGCCTACTTGGTCATGGTGGATAATTGTTTTGATGTGTTCCTGGATTTAGTTAGCCAGTATTTTATTGAGTATTTTTGCATCAATATTCATGAAGGAAATTGGTCTGTAACTCTCTTTTTTTGTTGCATCTTTGTGTGGTTTGGGTATCAAGGTAACTATAGCGTCATAAAAAGAATTTGGTAATGTTTCTTCTGTTTCTATGGTGTGGAACAATTTGAAGAGTATTGGTATTAACTCTTCTTTGAAAATCTGGTAGAATTCTGTGCTGAAACCATCTGGTCCTGGGCTTTTTTTGGTTGGGAGACTTTTAATGACCATTTCTATTTCCTTAGGGGTTATTGGTCTATTTAAATAGTTTATCTGGTCTTGATTTAACTTAGGTATGTGGTACCTGTCCAGAAAATTGTCCATTTCTTTTAGATTTTCGAATTTTGTGGAGTACAGGTTTTTGAAGTATGACCTGATGATTCTCTGGATTTCCTCATTGTCTGTTGTTATGTCCCCCTTTTCATTTCTGACTTTGTTAATTTGGATGCTCTCTCTCTGCTTTTTTGGTTAATTTTGATAAGGGCTTGTCTATCTTGTTGATTTTCTCAAAGAACCCACTCTTTGTTTCATAGATTCTTTGTATTGTTCTCTTTGTTTCTATTTTATTAATTTCAGTCCTCAATTTGATTATTTCCTGGCATCTGTTTCTCCTGGGTGAGTTTGCTTCTTCTTGTTCTAGAGCTTTCAGTTGTGCTGGTAAGTCACTGGTGTGAGATTTCTCCAACTTCTTTATGTCGGCATTTAGAGCTATGAATTTTCCTCTTAGCACTGCTTTCATGGTGTCCCATAAGTTTGAGTATGTTGTACATTTGTTTTCATTGAATTCTAGGAAATCTTTAATTTCTTTCTTTCTTTCTTACTTTTTCCCATTGGTGATTCAATTGGGCATTATTCAGTTTCCATGAGATTGTAGGCTTTCTGCATTTTTTTGTTGTTGTTGTTCAAGTCTAACTTTAAGCCATGGTGATCTGATAAGACACAGGAGATTATTTCAATTTTTTGTATCTGTTGAGATTTGCTTTGTGACCAAGCATGTGGTCCATTTTGGAGAAGGTTCCATTGGGGTGCTGAAAAGAAGGTATATTCTTTTGTGTTAGGGTGGAGTATTCTGTAGATATCTATTAAGTCTATTTAAGTCATAATGTCTGTTAGTTCCCTTATTTTTCTGTTAAGTTTCTGTCTGTCAGACCTGTCCATTGGTGAGAGGGGGTGCTGGAGTCTCCCACTACTAGTGTATGAGGTTTCATGTGCAATTTGGATTTAGTAATGTTTCTTTTATGAATGTCGGTGCCCTTGTGTGTGGAGCATAAATATTCAGAATTGAGACTTCATCTTGTCGGATTTTCCCTTTGATAAATATGTAGTGTCCTTCCTGATCTCTTTCAATTGATTTTAGTTTGAAGTCTATTTTATTAGATATTAGGATAACTACACCAGCTTGCTTCTTAAATCCATTTGATTGGAATGTCTTTTCCCATCCTTTTATTCTGAGATGGTGTCTGTCTTTGAAGTTGAGGTGTGTTTCTTGTATGTAGCAAATGGATGGATCTTGTTTTTGTATCCATTCTGTTAGCCTGTGTCTTTTTATAGGTGAATTGAGACCATTGATATTGATGGACATTAATGACCAGTTATTGTTAATTCCTCTTATTTTTTGGTGGTAGTGTTGTATGTTTTCCTTCTTTAGTATTAGTTGGTATGGGACTATCTATTGCCTGTGTTCTCATGGGTGTATCTGACTTCCTTAGGTTGGATTTTTCCTTCAAGGGCTTTCTATAGGGCTGGATTTGTGGAAAGATATTGTTTAAATCTTGTTTTATCATGGAATATTTTGTTTACTCCGTCTATGTTGATTGAGAGTTTTGCTGGGTATAATAGTCTGGGTTGGTATCCATGGTCTCTTAGTATCTGCATAACATCTGACCAAGACCTTCTGGCTTTTAGAGTCTCCATTGAGAAGTTATTTTTTTTTTTTTTGGTGGGGGGGGGGGCTTGATATTTATTGGCCCAGCAGGTCATTCTAATATGATATGATATGATAGCACATTTCAATGACAAGTTTTCAAAAAGTACATATATATTCTTAATGGTTTAAATCTCCATTAGAATACAAAATGGGTTTTCTTTTTTTTTTTTTACTTGAACAAAAAATATTTAATTTTTTGCACATAGAGAATAAGAGGTAATCATTAGCATGAAAAAAGAGAAAAGGATTTTCAACATTATGCATAAAGAAAACAAAATTACAAATACCAGCCTACTCACATGAAAATCCTTAATGCTTATGCTGTTGCATCTGAGTACTTATCAGTGTGCAGTAAAAAAGAAAACAAAAAAGGCAGCTTAAGAATTCTTCAGTGTTTCCAAGAAAGCACTTTGTAAAATTGATATACACAAAGAATCTCTAATCATACTGTAAGATAACGCAGCACTTGAGGATGAGGAAGACCAGCAGACAGAGTTGGATTTCCCGGCTGGGACCAGCTTTAGCCCACTGAGCTTCAACTCTCATTGTGCCAGGTGCCAATGTCCGCCTGAGGTATTTTCTTAAGGTGACGATTGTAAGAAGGCTGACAGACTTAATGAAAGAGTACGATCTTATTGTTCACCAGCTTGCTACCTATCCTGATGTCAACAACTCTATTAAAATGGAAGTGGGCATTGAAGATTGTCTGCACATAGAGTTTGAGTATAACAAGTCCAAGTATCATTTAAAGGATGTGATTGTTGGAAAATTTTACTTCTTATTAGTAAGAATAAAAATACAACACATGGAGTTACAACTGATCAAGAAGGAGATCACAGGAATTGGACCCAGCACCACAACAGAAACAGAAATAATCGCTAAATATGAAATAATGGATGGTGGGCCAGTAAAAAGAGAATCTATTCTGATAAGACTGTTCTTAGCAGGGTATGACCCAACTCCCACAATGAGAGAGGTGAACAAGAAGTTTTCCGTAAGGTACTTTTTGAACCTCGTGCTGGTTGATGAGGAAGACAGATGGTACTTCAAGCAGCAGGAGATCATCCTGTGGAGAAAAGCACCTGAAAAACTGAGAAAACAAAGGATGAACTTTCACCAGTGATTTGAATCTCCAGAATCACAGGCATTTGTGGAACAGCCAGAGATGTAAGCAGAATGGGACAAAGCAGCAGGTGTTATTCTTATGGATCTGCCTTTATATGTTACTTGGCCTTTTTCCTTTGCAGCTCTTAATATTTTTTCTTTATTCTCTATGTTTAATGGTTTGATTATTATGTGGCAAGGGAACTTTTTTTTGGATCCAGTCTATTTGGAGTTCGGTAACCTTCTTTTATCTTTATAGGCGTTTCTTTCTTTAGGTTGGGAAAGTTTTCTTCTATGATTTTGTTGACTATATTTTCTGTGCCTTTGAGTTGGTATTCTTCTCCTTCTTCTATCCCTATTATTCTTAGGTTTGGTCTTTTCATAATGTCCCAAATTTCATGGACATTTTGGGTCATGACTTTGTTGGTTTTAGTGTTTTCTTTGACTGATGAATCTATTTCTTTACCGTATCTTCAACACTAGAGATCTGCTCTTCCATCTCTTGCATTCTGTTGGTTATAATTGCATCTGTAGTTCCTGTTCATTTACTCAGATTTTCCACTTACAGCATCATCTCAGTTTGTGTCTTCTTTATTGACTCCATTTCAGTTTTGAAGTTTTGAACTGTTTCCCTCACTTGTTTAATTGCTTTCTCTTGGCTTTCAAGGGATTTATTGATTTCTTCCCATTTTTTGTTTGACTTTTCCTCGATTTCTTTAAGGGAATTTTTCATTTCTTCTCTTAAGATCTCTAGTAAGTTCTTAAAGTCATTTTTATGGTAGATATCTTCTGTTTCTTCTGTGTTGGGATGTTCAGGTCTTGCTGATGTAGGTTCTGATGGAGCCATATTGGTTTTTATGTTGTTGATTGTATTTTTGCACTGGTGTCTGCCTATCTCTTTCTCCACTTGTTGCAAGTGGTGTCTGTGTCTGAGGGAGCCTCTCTTGGTCTGATTGATACTCTTGATCCAGTGGGAGCTCTTCGTCTAGTCGATGCTGATGGACTTTTTGTCTCAGGGATCAACTCTTAGTCCAACTGGCGCTAGTGGGCTCTGTCTCTGGGAGTAGCTGCAGTCTTACCTTGTGGTAGATAGTGGTAGTCTGACCTGTCTGCAGGATGTCTGCCTGCCAACTGGCCTCTTAGTCCAGTTGGGTGCTGGCAGGCTCTGTCTCAGGGAACAGTTGCAGTCTCCAGCTCTGTATTCTTTAATGCACATGACATTATCACTATGCCACATAGAAGCTGTGATAACCCCTGAGTTAGATCTTCAAGTTTTCCTCATGGAAGATTTTGGCAGTACTTTGTAACTCTCAAGTCTCATGAGCCACTTGTGGCCCTTAAAGAGATGTTCAGCACCACCTTCACATTCCCAAAGATTTTAATGCTAGTGACCCACTGGGCTGGGGCATTTCAGGTGTGGCTACACCAAAGGTAGCATTTTAAGTTCAACACAACTGTCTTTGAGTCATTTCTGTTCCCATATCTAATCCTCATCCATATTCTTGTAAGTAACACAAATAAAACTCATTGGTTCAGCAAGTTGGACTTCAGTGTTCTCCAACTACTGTCTGTTATCAGTTCTCTGTTTAGAATAAGTAGAAATTTACTACCTCTCCCCAAGAATAGTGTCTCACAACAATATTTACTACTGAAAGACACTGTAGTAAGGGAGATATTGCCAAAGATTAGTCATCATAGTTACAGTATTTGATGCCATTTTTCCAAGGTAGAAGAGGACTACTTTCATAAGACAGTTGAGAAGTAAATTAAGGGTCCTGTAACAGCCTGGATATAGGAGGCACCTGTATGTTACACTCCTTCCACCCCAACTCCATTTTCTGAGAAGTCTTCCTTTTTGTGTGGACTCAAGGTGCACATAGATATATGTCCCTGTCTCTCCTCTCCGTACTTACTCTTTTTCCTACTAAAGCCTGCTTGCAGAAGCACTTCCTTCAGCCACACATTCACTCACTGAGAACCACACCTTTTTGTGAAGACTTGCTCCTCTAGATCTTTCCCAAAGCCCCATTCATCCTTTCCTCTTAGCTCATGTCCATCTCTTTCTGCCACCTGTTGGGGTTTCTACTGCTTTTAAGAGACATCATGACTATGGCAATACTTATTAAGGAAAACAACTATTTGACACCACAGCTTACAGTTTCAGACGTTCAGTCTATTATCATCATGAGGAGGAACATGTCAGTGTGCAGTCAGACATGGTACTATTGAAGTAGCTGAGAATCCTACATCTTACAGGCAACAGGAAATTGACTGAGACACTGGGCTGTATCCTGGGCACAGGAAATCTCAAAGCCCACCCCCACAGTGATACACATTCTCCAATAAGGCCATAAAAACTCAAGCAAAGCCACACCTCCTAATAGTGCCACTTCCTATGAGATTTTGTGTTGCTAGATTTTTCCTGCCTGGCCCACAGACAGGACAAATCTCTCTCACCTGCCAGACCCACAGCCGCTCCGACCCAACCGAGTAAACACAGAGACTTATATTGCTTACAAACTGTATGGTCGTGGCAGGCTTCTTGCTAACTGTCCTTATATCTTAAATTAATCCATTTCTATAAATCTATACCTTGCCACATGGCTCGTGGCTTACCAGCATCTTTACATGCTGCTTGTCCTGGCGGTGGTAACAGAACACCTTCCTGTTCTTTTCTCCTCTCTGTTAGTCCTATCTATACTTCCTGCCTAGCCACTGGCCAATCAGTGTTTTATTTATTGACCAATCAGAGTAATTTGACATACAGACCATCCTTCAGCAATTATGGGATCCAGTTATATTCAAACTACTACCTTCCACTTCCTGGTTCCCATAAGCTTGTTGCAATATCATAATGCAAAATGCATTTAGTCCAACTTAAAAAGTCTCCGTAGCCTATGAGAGTCACAACAATGTTTCAAAGTTCAAAGTCTCTTCTGAGATTCATGCATTCTCTTAAATGTAATCACTATAAAAATAAAAACCAAAAAGCTTATCACATGCTTCCAACCTAAAATGGTACAAGGTATACATTACCATTTCAAAATTCAGGGAAGGGAGCATAGCAAGGAAATACTGGACCAAAGTAAGACTGAAAACCAGCTGGGCACACTCTAAGCTGTGCATCTCCATGTCTGATGTCAAAATGCTATTCAGATATCCAAATCCATTCAGCTTTGATGACAGCAACACACTTCTTTCTTTTGGGATGGTGCCACTCCCTATTAGCAGCTCTCCTTGGCACATTTCCCATGACTCTGGCATCTCTAACATCTTGATGTCTCCAAGGCAACACAGACTTTAACCTCACAGCTTCATGCAATGGCCTCTTTTTTAGGCCTACATTCAGGGACACCCCTGGCACATACCTGGTGTGCCCCACCAAACCTGGTTGTAAGCTTTTCTTTAGTTCTTTTTCATAAGTTGGAAACATAGCTGGGTAACTTAAGTCCTGGTTAAGTACTTCATCAAAGATAGTAGGGGCATTCTAGAATCCCAGAGGTAAATGGGTCCAACTCAGTGTCCCCAATATAAAATTTCAGGATTGAACCATTTGTATGCAAATATAGAATGAATTAATTTTGAGAGGAGAATGCATCTTTTAAATTCAGCATAGTATAAACCTTATGCTTGGGTAGCAGCATACTGAGTAGAGTGTATGGTTTTGAAATGATAGTTGAATAATTTATATTGACATATTCACCACCCTCAAGTCTTGTACATGTCTGTAGAATTGGTCCCTAGCTGTTGAATGAATATTAATTGAATTTTAGGCTGAATGGCATGGACTGAGTATCCTTGCCTCAAGGAGGCATCTCATGTTGGTCCTGATTCCTTCTCTAGCCTCTGAACTAATAGGGAACTTTCCAACCCAGATGGCCATAGCCCCTGACATCAGCTGTGTGAGTCCTGAGTGCACATGCTTTGCCAGGCCAGGAGAGATAATCCTCAGCTCTGATAGTAAGAACATCCTTTTTATCAATTTCTCATTTAATTCCTCTTCTGGGTCTTGGGTTAGGACTTAGAGAAGGATATATTCCTCACTCAAAGGGCAGATGATGATTAAGATTGTGGCAAAATTCCTTATTCATAGCTTAGGTTCTTCATCTGAACCCAAGAATACAACAGTTATTTGGAGCTCCTTTAAGGTGACCTCACCCCAGCAAGGCAAAGGGACATTTAGAAATGAAAATGAATGAATTTGGTTTCAGTTTCTTTTCTTAAGTCAATAGTCCATTTTGTAGTTAAATCATATAAACATTTAAATTTCCCCAGGACTCTCCTGTACTTCCATTGTTCCTTTCTCAAGGAGTCCCAATGGCTTCTGTAACACAAAATATGATGCTTCCCATCCACCAAGTAGTTTAAAGGTTGACCCCAATTGAGAAGGTTACCATAGAAATCCAGGGGCCTAAACTTAAAGAACCATGTACCCCATAATCTTCCACAGTTACAACTGATTTTGACGAGGAACTCCCATGTGTGGTGGTGTAGTGGGCAACTCTTTCTACTGGGGACATTTGTGTTTCCAGTTTTTCTAATTCATTGCAGTAAGCATTTGGCCTTCTTGTGGGTTTTTTTTTCTTTTGCTCCTGAGAGGGCTGTCCAGGGCTGAAAGTGCCAGGAAGTACCATGTAGTATTGCCACTGTGGCCTGATTTATTTATTTTATCAGCGTATCTATGCTGTCTCTATTCCTAAAAACCTTCTGGGCTATTTCTAAGAGTTCTGGCCCTTCTCCCCTGCAAATCCATCCATCTTTGGGATTTTTTCATGTATATCAGAGGCCATTTGAGTTGCAAATGCTGAGATCATTGCCTTGAGGACTGCTGAATCCTCCAGATCTATTGAAGGATATAGTCAGTATAGTATGGCTCTAGGAGGTGCACAGGAATGCTGATGCTCATTTGTCTGAGTGTTGTTTTTCATCAACTACTTTGGGTGTATTAGTGCATTTGCAAGGTGCCTGACTAAGACACTCCAGCAGAGCATGGTGGTACTCACAGAGTGACACAGGGCATTCTTTTGTCACATACTCCCAATTTGGTCTTCTTCAGGGTAGAGGAAGGGGAAATGTTAGCAAGTGGCTCCACTGGGGAAGACAGGTCCAAGGGAGTAGTTGAGTAGTGTGACTGTTGGAGAGGCAAAGGAGAGGGACAAGGATAAAGAAATGGCCTCAAAAGAGGTTGTACTGCAGAGTGTAAGGAGCAGTGTATGGAGGAGTGAGGGGGTTCTAATGAAAGTCCTGTAGGACAAAATTTAGAAGATATTCTGGTCCTCCTATAGGAAGCACTGAGGTGTCTTACTTGCTATGATCAGGTCATGGCCACAATGCCCATCCTGGACCATACAAACCTTCATTCATGGGGCTTGATAGGATCTTGCTTCTTTCAGAGTAGAATATACAAAATCTGGTCCACATGACCAGAAATAACAAGGGTGGTGTTGGCAATGGCCCAGGCTCCTCAGTGTCAAAGGTGTGCTCTGGTGGCCATTCAACCACAAATAAAAGCTATTCCAGTTCATAAAATATCAGAGATGATCCTTGGTGAAAGCATAATCATGAACCTGCTTAATTACAGGAGGATAAAGATGGTCAAATTTCTTAAAGTACAGCTTAAAGGAGTTTCAGGCTTCATAGTCCTGTTACTTATCCTGTCTTTTCTTCCAACTGACCCAAGCCTAGACCATGGATGACTTACAATAAGGAAATAAAATGACAAACAAAGCAAAAAGCTATATACCGGGTACCAAGAAACAGGCTAAAACAGGAAAAGAAAAAGAAAGATATCAAAACACTACAAACAACAACAACAAAACAGATGGTCACAGGGACAAGAAATTTTACCTCAGAAAGGAATCCATGTACTTTGTCAGGTACCCCTCTGTCCCAGGCAGGATCCCAACAGAACTCCTTCCAGATGTCATAGACAGGGAGGCCTTGCTATGACTTATGGGTGGAGGCCTCCTCAGACAGGTACTTGCTGATTGATCCTTTTCCTCTCTTCCTTTTACTTCAGTAGTCTGTGGAAAGAAGAGCTTGATTGTGGGCCTTGGGACTTTGAAAAAGTGTGTACCCAACAGGGAAGTGTCTTTTCACTCCTATAGAACTGAAGGGAATGGTACCAAAGATGAGAGTGGGGTTTAATCTCACTGGGGTTGCAAAGACTCTTAAACACACCAAGAAAGAATGAAAAACACCATTCAAATTAAAGCCAATTAAGCAATCTTTATTTTCTATTCATAGGAGTGACTCTCTAAAGTAAGATTTGAGAGAAAGTGCAGTGCAGTATAGGTTAACATTTCAGGCATCTTTTTACCTGTAAAATATGTGAACTGGTGGTTTTGTAACTTAAGGATTTGGCAATCAAGTAGGTAGGTAGCAGATTAGATTATTTGACAGATCATCTTGGCAGAACATCTCAAGATTCCCAGACAGAGTATGTTATCTTATCAGGATGGAGTACATGTGGGTCAAGCTCCATTCCAGAAACAGAACTTCTCAAGATTCCTCAACAAGACACCTTATTTTTTTAGAGTAGACTATATATAAGTAAAATCTGAATTTTGTAGTAAATAGAAACACTTATTCTGACCTCATAAAAATGTCTTTTTAGCCTAAGATGGAATCAGACAGATCCATTAGAACTTCAGGCAGAGAGAAAGTGTAACTCAGACATATCATTGAATATGGATATGTTACAGGGGGAAGCATCAATCTCAAGGCCTGCTGAGCAGGCTCTTGGACTTTCTCAGTATTTTGATCAAGTTTGTTGGTGTGTCATTAGAGCCTCGAAGGCTATGCCTTCTTCAGTGGACACAGGGGTTTCAAAGATTTAAGAGAGACCCGTTGAACCTTTTATTAAATTTTGGTGCTGATGCAAAGTTTTTTGGAAGGAAAAGGGCAGAGTGCTGGAGGGGCTGTAATACTGGTGCACCAACTTGCTTATGATTAGGCCAAAACAGAGATGCTGGTGGTGCTAGGCCTGAAAAAGAATGGTTGATTCGATTCTGCCACATCACAAGTTAGGGAATCAGACATTTATTGCCAATGTCTTTGCAGATCTCTTGCTTTCCTAAAGATTTGTGCCTCTTGTTAGTCATGCCAACAAATGGGGCATTTTAAGAGAGAGTACTCAATGCAGAACAAGGGTAGGTCCAAACAGCCACCTACTAAGTGTTACAGATGTTGCAGGATGTAAGCAATCATTAGGCAAAAGAATGTAAATCTAAATGTGATGCAGATTCCTGTTTCTGGATTGCTTTAATTTCCATACAAGAAATCCCTCAGCCCCACCCACAAAAGAGTCTTTCCTAAAAATTTCTAACTCAAGTATGAGTAGGTAGCAACTTAGCATTTACTGGACCGTATCAGTTTAGTCAGTAAAGCCCCAAATTCTTATCTGTTGTGAAGGATACATGAATGGTCCTATACTGGACCATACAAGCCTTCATCTATGGGGGTTGATTGAATCTTGTTGCTGCTCAAGGTAGAAAATACAAAATCTGGTCCAGGTTACTAGTAATACCAATGGTGGTATTGGCAATAGCCCAGACCACCTGCATATCAAAAGTGTGATTTGGAGGTCATTCAACCAGGAAATGAAGGCAATTCCAATTCATAAAGTATCAGAGATAATCCTTCATAAGAGGATAATCATAATCCATCTTAATTATAGGGGTGTAAAATTGTCAAAACGTTCTTAAAACACAATTTAAAGAAATCTCAGTCTTCCTAGTCTTGTTATCCATCATGTCTGCCCATCCAGCTCAAGACCACACCATGGAGATTTACATTTTAGAATTATATCAATAAGATATAATTCTTAATGATATAATAAGAATTATATCAATTAAGAACAAGAATTATATCAATAAATATAGGAAATTGGAAAAAGAAAATCCCATAAGGCTTCAAACCAACACAAAAAACTATAGGCAACTGAGGAAGGTTGGGCAAAGGAGAGGTGGCTTTAACTGAGAAGAGCACACCAACTGATTGTCCATTACTATACAGTGTATTTTCTTAAGCATCCAAATGTTGATTTATATTTATATACATTAATTTATGTATACATTATGTCTGTATTCATTTTTAAACACCTGACATATATATGGTGCCCAAGGAATAAAGGAGGGGGCATGGAATCCACTGGAAATGGAGTTAGAGATGTTTGAGGTCATCAAGTAAGTACTGGAATATGAACTTGGTTTCTCTGAAGGTGTTAGAAGTGCTCTCAACTGCAGAGCCAGGCCTCTAGTCCCTAAGCTGTACTATTTTGCTGTGTGCTCAGTAACAGAGGATGGGCTCATTCTATAGGATGTTATGCAGACAACAGATTCCCAAAAAGACAGTGTGTATATGTGTGTGTGTGTGTGTGTGTGTGTGTGTGTGTGTGTGTGTGTGTGACAAAGAGAGAGAGAGAGAAAGAGAGAGAGAGAGAGAGAGAGAGAGAGAGAGAGAGAGAGAGAGAGCAGAGAAGCACTGTTGAGAAGCTGAGACAGAGCTACAAGGTTCAGATTAGAGGGCCTTGACCTGAATCTGTATCCAGAGCTGAGTAACCAGATGAAGGAAGATGAACCCCCACCATACACACACAGAGCACTTCCCTGCAGGAACCACTCCATTATTTTAAATTATCCAGGCAGTACATGGACATTAGAAATCCTAAGCACAAAACCTGGTTACAATGTCTCCTCACTTCAGTGGATGAATTGCCATGGATAGATAACAGATTCCTATTGAATGGATTTACTATGGCTTGTCCTGGCTGCAAACAAATTGTGGTTTGGGACTTGACATTAGAAGACATTTAGGAGTAACAAGATACCCCATGGTTACAATAGGCCATTACTGTGTGATGTGTGATAGCCCACCTCTGTGTGCGTTGATTGAATAATTGTCCTATTATATGTCTCTATTTTTATATTTTTTTCAAGACAGGGTTTCTCTGTGTAACAAACCTAGTTGTCCTGGAACTAGCTCTGTAGACCAGGTTGGCCTTGAACTCACAGAGATCCACCTGCCTCTGTCTCCCGAGTGGTGGGATTAAAGGCGTGTGCCACCACAGCCCAGTCAATGTCTCTTTTTAGACAGTGTTAGATTTCAGCAGTTGTGTAAGAATTACACTATCATCATAGTCACATCACTTCCCAGGGTCAGTTCTGCCCAGATTTTTCAGTTGTCCTCCCCAGTTAGGTCATATGTCAGGCAGTACAGTGACATTTCAGAAAAAAAAAAAACTACTAGTGCATATTTTGTTTTGTTTTCTCTTTGCTATTTATTTTAACATCCTGTCCAAACTTTTGCCTCCTCCCTCTCCTCACAGTCCTTGAGCCCCACCTCCCTTCTGAATCCCCAACCTAACCACTCCTCCTCCATTTCTATACAGAAAAGGGGAGAACTCCCATGGATATTGACAAAACATGGCAAATCAGGTTGATCATCTTGCCTTGTATTAAGACTGGGTAAGGCAACCCAGTATGAAGAACAGGGTCCTAAAATCCAATAAAGGAGTCAGAGACAAGCCCAGCTCCAACCATTATGATTTCCAGCAAAAGACCGTGCTGGATTACTGTCACATATACGTAGAGGGCCTTAGTCAGTGCCATGTAGGCTGTCTGGTTGTTAGTTCAATATCTGAGTTCATTTGAGCCCAGGTATTTGATTCTGTGTGATCTCTTGCTATGTCCTTGATTATCTGGCTCCTATAATCATCCCTCACTTTCTTCAGTAGGATTCCCTGAGCTTGGCCTAATTCTTAATTGTGGATCTCTATATCTGTTTTAACCAGTTGCTCGATGAAGCCACTCTGACAACTTTTGGCCTAGACACCAATCTATGACTATAGCAGAATATCTTTAAGCGTCATTACATTGATATTTTTTTTCCTCTGGTAAAGTTTGGTTCTATTATAGGTCTCTGTGATGTCCAAACTCTGGGTCCCAGCAATCCAGTGTCAATTGTGAGTTCATTCTGGTTTTATGGTTCTCAGGCTGGACCAGTCATTGGCTGGCCACTCCCATAATCTTTGTACCACACATTCCATAAGCAGGACAGATCATAGTTTGAAGGTTGTGTGGCTGGGTTGGTGTCCCAATCCCTTCAATGGAAGTCTTGTCTGGTCACAGGAGATGACCAGTTCAGGCTACATATCTGCAATTGTTAGGAGTTTTACCTAGGCTCATCCTTGTAGATGAGAAAGAAATAAAGGAAACCAGACCCTTCATAACAGCCACAAGTAATATAAAATATCTTGCCAAGCAAGTGAAAGACATGTATGACAAGAACTTCAAGTATTCAAAGAAAGAAGTTGGAAAATATCAACAAATGGAAAGATCTCCCATGCTCATGGATCAGTAGGATTGACATAGGAAAAAATGGCCATCTGACCCAAAACAATCTAAAGATTCAATATAATTCCCATTAAAATCTCAACACAATTCTTTACAGACCTTGAAAGCATAATACTCAATTTTATATAGAAAAATAAAACATCCAAGATAGCTAAAAAGTCCTGTACAGTAATAGAACATTTGCAGATATAAACATCCCAAATTTCAAGCTCTGATTCAGAGCTACAGTAATAAAACAAAATGCATGGTATTGGTATAAAAACAGACAGACAGATCAATGGAATTGAATCAAAGACCCAAATATAATCTACACACGATATGAATACCTAATTCTCCACAAAGATGTCAAAATTTACAATAGTAATAAGAGATCATCTTCATCATATGTTGCTGGTATAAGTGGATGTGAACATGTAGAAGAATGTGAATACACCCATATCGAGTGTACATTTTTAATAAAAACAAGTTAGTAAATTATGTTGGTTTATCATGCAGTACTGTGATCTTTAATAAAAGACAGGGTATATTTTTAATGAAAACCACCAAGAGCATGATTTAAAACTAATTTATTGCTATATGATATAGTGAAAGGGGGCGTGAAATAGTTAGGGTTGTACTCCATTAAAAAAAGGCACAGCTTACATCTAAATATTCAACATCCTGGTCTCAAGTGCAGTTATGATCAAGGTAAGGACTTCTGTCTCAGCACTTAGGTGTGTGCACAGTGCCTCCTATCTGACTGTTTTGAATTGTACTTCCCTCCATTCTCCAAAATCTTCTTCATAGGAGATGGAGTCTGCACTGATTAGTTCATTTCAAAAATTGTGTGAACATAAACCAAACAACCAATCAATGGGCGGTAAAGAGGGGAAGACAATGTGATAAATGTCTCCTGTTCATTTTGATGTAACAAGTCATGGACTGCAATCCCCTTGGTAACACTAGATAAGGTAACATCCTGACTTTGAATGAAAAAGTGTGTTTAATGACTGAGTAGGGCACCAGAGAAAAGTATTCATAAGCTCACCAAGCAGGGGGAAGCCACTGGTTACCACACCCTGACAGAAGCACACTTGGAGGTGCAGATCCATCTTTCTGATTCTACAAGACACCTGTCCCCCTGGCCCTATTGTTCTTCATAAAATCATTCCCTAGAGCTTGAATTCAATGAACACCATTTTGTTGCTGGTGGATCAAACAGTGTCTGAAATGACATGTTCTTGGACAACTTACTGAAAATCCTATAACCAGACTTATTTCTCAGTATCCAGGCTCAACCTACTCCTGTTTATGACAAACAAGGACAAAGTCTGGCCTTATTGTCAAAGACACAGCGCTGGAAACATTTGAGACAATTGTGTGAAGAAAAGGAGATTGTTTTGGGCTCTCTTTTGGCTCTGATTGTATCCAGGAAATCAGGACACACTTTGGCAAATTTGCTGACTAGGAAATGACCCAGGTCATCATAACACTCTAGTGGGGCAGGGTACAACTCCTCAGTTAACTTGCTCAGATTGCCCATGCTTTGCAGAAGGTCCTTTAGGACAGATGTGGATATATCATTGTCAGTGAAATTGACCCTAGTTAGGTGGAGGCACTGGCTCAGAGCAGGCAGGAGGGCACGGAGCTGAGAGTCTCTGATACTGCAATTCTCTAACTCCAGAGTATGAAGAGTGTCTGTTACATTCTCGAGGAGAAATTGGAGAGGTGTGGGACATAAGTTCAATAATATTACACCACAGAAGTTCAGGTGCTTCAGCTGAAAAAGCCACTTACACTGAGACAGGTGTTGCAAGTCTGACTGGGAGAACTCATAGAGATCAATGGACAGAGACTGCAAGCGGCTCCTCAGGCATCTAAGGAAAGAACAAGAGATTAGTTCTGTCTCATGGTCTTGGAGAGTGTTTTAGTTTTGATACTACTACAGAGACAATGTCTTACTTTAGAGTACTATTACTATGATTCAAATGGGGCTGCAATCTGGAAGCAGGAGTTTTTCAGAGAGGCCATGTCGAAATGTTGGTTATTAGCTTGTTCTCCATGTCTCGCTCAGCCTACATTTTGTAGAACCAAAGACAACCAGCCCAGGAATGGCCTGACTTGCAATCAGCTGGGCCCTCCAACATAAATCACTGAAAACAAAATTCTCTACAGGTTTTGCCTACAGGCCAATATTTTGAAGGCATTTCATTTGAGTATCCACTTCTCCAGTGACTCTAGCCTGTGTCAATTTGATATCAAATTAGCCAGCACAGAGTACCACAAAAGCAAAGTCAGTCTGTCTTCATATGGGAGCTGAATACTCAATATACAGCCTGTTGATGTCTCCTCACTATAGTGAAACGATTGCTTTCTCATGTCTATTACCATCACTTTTGATAGGCTCACAATTGAGTGATGCATCTTCTCATTCCCAATATGTCAGAGAACAAGAGATGGCCATTACAGCCTAGAAGTATTTGCTAAAAGAAGTCTAGTCCAAATAGTTCTAACAACATCTTGGCCCCTGTCCTGTAGAAATCACTCCAGTCCTACCTTCCCAACATAGCCTATGTCACCCTTCTCTGCATCAAACCCTGAAATCAACCCTCAGCCCATTGCCAGCAATTTTGAATCTACTAAGCCCAAAATGAGCTCACATCATCTGTCCATGGGTGGGGAGATGAAAGCTGACAGAAGTTCCACATGAGAATAAGATAGTTCCTGTTCACAGAGATATAAGGACAGAGATCCCAAGGGAAACCTATGTAGGAATGGTTCCTCACCACCTTGTGGGCTTCTGCTCTGTCATGTTCCCTCCCATCAGGGTTGACAGGACTCCAAGGAAAGATACATAATACACAGAGAGACACTTTGTGAGCCACACAGTGTGCCTACTCCTAGGAAAGCTCCCTTCACATCACTAACAACATCTCAGAAATTTATTGATGAGTGGTCAGTAAAGCAATTGTGCTTCTGACCCAGTAAAGATGGAATGCAGACCATTTCAGATATTGTAGTGAGCCAATAATTGTGAAAGTCACAGTGGCTGATTGATCTCAGGTGCTCACTAATCTATATTGTAACAGAGTAAGGCTTGCTGTGGTAGCCAAAACAGCTCTCTAAACTTCCTTACCTGAACAACTGTTTCATGTGCTCACTGGAAAAGTAGAAACCATTGATGTAGAGATGCTGGAGATAGTTCAGTTTGGAAATTTGAGAAATGAACCTAGCAGAATACTTCTCTTTGTCTTCTGAGGTATTTACATCCTTGTTGGTGTCAATGTAAATGCATGATAGATGGAGTTTGTGCAAATTTCTCATCTGGCCAAAGCAACGTGCAAAACAATTCAGTGCAACTGGAGTCCAGACCGTGGATAGTTCCAGTTCCTCAATATAGTATGGCTGGAAAGTGTCCAAAACCATCTTGATAATATGCTTGGGAGTTGCACAGATTGTCATCTTCATACAGCACAGTTGTATTGACCCTTGTTGCTGCTGGGCCCACTGCAACAAGAATGCTTGCTGTTCATCCAGGTGATCTCTTAGTTCAAAATCAGTGACAACCTTCAAAAACCGTCTTAGGTCATATCTAGGAAGGCCATTCTCTGTTTGCTCTTTACTCAATGTCCCTTTTGAGCAGTCTACACCTTCTATTCCAGGCCATACATCCCAGAAGACATTGTGCACATTCCTCAGGTCCAGGACTCGAAGCTTCGACCTTCTGTGGGGGAAAAAGGTGAAGTGTCACAATGAAAGAAGAGAACCAACATAGAGCCAGCTTTCATTTCCCTTCTCTGATGTTAGCAAAAGCAACTGTCAGCCAAGGGATCTTTGCATGAGCTACATGTGGATACTTTTCATGCTTCCCTCCATCTAGTTTCTATTGATTTATTTTCTTATTACATGGTGGCAGGACAGGGAAGACTAATCCTACTATGGCTACATCTACACTGAGGTGCCCTGCATTTCTGAAAGTTGATTATATTGTTATTCAAATTATAAATAGAGGTTTCTACTGATTTCCAAGCTGAGACCATCAGATGCCTCCAATTCATCACAGATCTCATTCACTTGACTCCCCATGATCCTTACCAGTAACCCAGTGACTCCCATTCTGTTCTCCTTTGGCCTTACCTGTGGTCAACTTTCTGCATCAACAGTATGTCTACACCATCCAGTACTGCTTGCAATATCACCACATCTGGAACCTTCATCAGTGCCCCCACAGGCAAGGAAGCAAAGGGCCATTCTGCCACCATCACTGTCAGTATCTTCATATGTCTGCTGTTGAAGGCCTCCTTGAACAGGGATGGGAAGAGCTCCGTGGAGAGCTTCTGCAGAGCTGAGATGGCCAAGACTTCATTCCTCAGCAGACTCTTCATTGATAGTTCCAGGAGTGTGGATGGGGCCTCAAAGCTCATTCTAGTGGATCTTCGGACAGAAGAACCTGGTAAAACATTCAGGAGCAATATTTTCATGCTATGTCTCAGGATTTTGTAAGTCTTGCCCATCACAGAAACCATCCCAGGCCAGAATCCCTGACTATCAATATTCGAGAATTCAGTATGTCTTCTAATATCTGGTCATCTCAAGTGCTCATCCTTGTTAGCATGTAGAGTTTCTCATTAGAACCAACATAGGTGCAAATTAACCATTGTTCTACCAGGTTCCAAGCTCTGCTTCTCTGAATCTCATTCCCCTTTGGAAAGGTCACTCAGAAACAAGCAATCCAGTCAGCCTCTTTTGTGGCAAACTGAGACTGTCACCTTTCAAGTCACTTAATAATATCGAGTGCTGTGGTATCATGTACAACCCACCCAGGTTCTATATTCCATGTGTTCAGTCTGCATGGGAAGGACTGAGGAAATCTCACAAGTGCCTGACCTCTTGGGCTCTATATTCTTTTATCGTCCTTTCTCCTCACAATTTCCCTATGTAGCCTTCTTTCCATTTGATACACTTTTATCTGACTGGGAGACTGATTGAAAATCTGCTTAATGATTAATCTTTATGATTATATTTACTTAGTGTATATTGACTGAGTCATAACTCCTTTTGTGAAAACAAAAATTTTTAAACTGAGGGGAATTTGAACATACCATTAATCCATTGATCCAGTGATTGATTGAATTATTTTTACAGGTGTGTTTACATGCACATATGTATGTGTTTTACTTTGTAGATAGCCTTTTATATATATATATTACATATATGTATGTATGTATGTATGTATATATGTATGTATGTATATAACCTATTTCAGTATGGGTGTTTAATGTGTATGTTTATTTATATGCCTGTGTGTTTTAATGTGTTTATTTTAATAAGCTTTTTTATTTTAGTTTGTGTACATTAGTGTGTGCGTATACTTGACTGTATACTTTAGTGTGTGATACATATATATATATATATATATACATAATAGTGTGTGTTATAAATTCAATATTTTGGTGTGTTTGTTTTGTTTGAAATTGAGCTCCAGCTCCAGGCTTTACTTTTGCCATGGTAAAACTATCATTAAGCTCACTGGACAATTTTCAATGAATCACTAAGTTTATTAATTAGTAATTAATTCACTCATGTTTTATGAGAGAGGGTGTGAACTAATAGATTGGCTGTCTGGTAACAACCTATCTAGACCAGTCTCACCAAACACAGAGCAATAAACTTGCTTATAAATCTCAGAACTCATGCTTGGTAGTTTCTGTTTATATTTTTTGAAAAAGTCAAAAATATCCACCAATCAACACTATTAAGAAGGATGGCCATGACCATAGCTAAGAAAGACAGCAGGGGAAACAACTAGTTTCATTTAATTTTAAAAATGTGGTTTGCATACAGTGGAGACTTGAATCGAATTGCCTATGCTTCCAAACCTTAATAGAGGATATTATGCAACCCAGGAATGCACCTCCTGTCCATGATCTGGCTTGTCACAGAGAGTGTTCTCTGTTTAGGCACCCATGGGTGCCTAGTGCACTCTCATTTTAAAACACTGAGTAGATGATAGGCATGGTGGCAGAAGCCTATGATGAAAACACTTTAGACAAAGCATCAGGAGGATTTCAGGGTTGTTATATATATATATATATATATATATATATTACTTCAAGGCAGTCAAGGGTAAGGAATCTGAAATAAAATATGAAATATCTTGATCTTCAGATTGCATGTACTGTTTGATCCCACTACACAAATTCTATAAAATGAGAAACATTCCAAGTATCTGTTCAATTTCATCTCTTCATTCACCCATGTGTACACTGGATCTGGAATCTTCTGTAATCTGGACCTTAATTCTACTCATCAGGTGAGGCTTGTGTGTGTTACCAGGACCCTTTTTGTCTTTCAGACAATGTCATATTAAATAATCAAGGCTAACATAACCACATTCCTGAAGTCTCAGTTCATGAAACTATTAGTTATTCTCAGGATTATTCATAATCTACAATAGTTAAGAGGAACTTTCAATTCAAACAACTGCAAAACCTTAATCTGTGAAATGTAATTTAAGACACTACAAAGGATTAAACTACAAGACAGATCCTAACTTGAATTCCACAATGAGGCTAGGATGCTATACAGATCAAGACGGCCCTGGAATTCAAGGCCAGCCTTGCTTATCTGAGACCCTGTCCCCAAAATAAGCCAAATGAATGGAAATACTAACATGCAAATTCCAATCCGATAGGCATTACCATTAAAACCAAACCACCCCAAACAACACCTCAAAACAAAACAAAACCAAAAACAATCCTCAAATTCTGTTTTTCCCTTTTAAATGTAGGATATCGAAATGTAGTTGAATTGCTGATAATACCTTCCCAGCATGAAAAAGACCTTCTGATGGAGGTGAGTGACTTACCTTATCTGAATACTGGTGACAGGACTCCTGTTCCCAACAGGGTCATACAGTGCTTAACCCCAGACTCCAGGACTGAGAGTGTTCTAAGGCTCCTCTGGCCCTTTTATACTCCCTTCCCCTGACACCCTCTTTATGTAGTCCCACCTCCCAAGAACATGCTTCCATCTGATTGGGAGATTGAATGTCTATTGACTTAATCCTCTTTGTGATTGTTTTTCCTTAGTGTAGTTTGATTGAATCAAAGCTCCTGAGAAACAAAAATACAAAACTGAGGAGAAATTGAAGAGATCATGGATTGATGGATTGAATTATGTAGTATATGTGTTCATATGCTCATGTATGTTAGAGTTTTATTCTGTGTGCATTGTTTTGATGTATATATGTATCTACTTTCAGTGTAGATTTGTGTATGTCTAGGTGCTTGTTTTAGTAAATGTAACTAAATATATATATTTGCATGTATTTTTAATATTTGTATTTTATTGTGCCTTTTTTTTATTCATGTGTATTTTGGTATGTTTGTGTGTATGTTGGAGAGAAAGAGTAAATGAGCGTGTCTGTGTGTCTGTGTGTGTGTGTGTGTGTGTGTGTGTGTGTGTGTGTGTGTTGACCAGGCTAGCCACAAACATAGCAATACATCTGCCTCTGCCATCTGTGCACTGGAATTAAAAGTGTGAATCTTCAAACCTGTTTTCTTTCTTTCTATTTTTTCCCTATCTTTATTTTCAGAACAGGCCTGAGTAGCCTCTGATTGACCCTTTCCACTAGGCTGTCCATGAGCTTGCAATCCTCCTGCTTTGGCCTCCCTGGTATCCCAGTCAAGTGGACCCTATACATGATATTTAAAATATTTATCTGAGGAAGCTAGGAGAAATCTCTGTGGGGAAACCTTGCCATCCTGGGAGACTGGCTGAGAGGAGAGTGAATGGTGTCTCCATGTGGTCACTCACTGAAGATTTAGATAGAGTAGCTTCTAAGATTTAGAGGAGCCATGAGTCCAACAGAAGTCAGCCAGTACTCCCCTACCCCCATGCACACCTCCAAGACTGCAGACATCTCCTTGGCTCCTTCTCCCAAACATTTTGTGGCTGATACCCAGAAAGGTCCTGGTGTATCCCAGGCTGATTAGGATCCACTATGTTGCCAGACTGCTTTGTACTTCTGTTCCTCACACATATGTTTTCCAGCTGCAGTAATCCCAGGTGTGAACCATAATGCCTACCCTCCCCTGAAAAATCTAAGAGCATTTGGAGTCATATGTCTGACTTTTAGTTGTGGCTTCCAGTCATATGGCATGATATTAGATTTCTGAATTCAGGTCCACCTCAAGACTCACCCAATCCCATAACTTCTATAGGCTGAGAGGTAGAGGCAGGAGGATCACAATTTTGTTCAGGACAATCATGTATATATACTCAATATGAAGCCACCATTGTAGCATGAATCTTAAAAGTTCTTATTAATAAAACAAACCCGGAGCCAGGTATTGGGGTGAACAATGGAAGATCAGAGAGACAGAACAAGCCACAACTAACCTCACCTGGCCAACTTCTCAACTGGTATTGTTTCCTCAGACTGGAAGCCTCTGTGTCCTCATATCCAAATGGCTCTCAGCTCAACTCTGCTGTTAGAAGCCTGAAAGCTTAACCAGCCAGATGCCTCTAGTTTCTGGTCCTCACGCCTTATATATCTTTTTGCTTTCTGCCTCACTCCCTGGGATTAAAGGCTCACTTACTGGGATTAAAGGCGTGTGTCACCAAGCCTGGCCGTTTCCAATGTGGCCTTGAACTCAGAGATCCAGAGGGATTTCTGTCTCTGGAATGCTAGGATTAAAGGCGTGTGCTACCACTGCCTATCCTCATGTTTAATATTGTGGCCGTCCTGTTCTCTGACCCCAGATAAGTTTATTAGCATGCACAATATCTGGGGGAATATAATACCACACACCATGGAATACACTGGTTCCTGTTTTGGTAGTGAGATATCATCTTACACCTTTCAGAATGGCTAAGATCAAAAGCACTGTAGACAGCTTATGATGGAGAGGATGTTGAGCAAGGGAAATACTCTTCCATTGCTGGTGGGAATGCAATCTTGTTCAGCCACTCTGGAAATCAGTATGGTGGTATCTCAGAAAATTGGGAATCAACCTACCTTATGACCCAGCAATACCACTCTTGTGCATATACCCAAAAGATGCTCAACCATACCACAAGGACATTTGTTCAATTATGTTCATAGCAACATTATTCATAATAGCCAGTACCTGTAAACAACCTAGATGCCCTTCAACTGAAGAATGGATAAAAGGTAGTACATTTACACAATGGAGTATTATGCATCGGTAAAAAACAATGTCATCATAAAATTAGTAGGTGAATGGATGGAACTAGAAAGAATCATCCTGAGTGAGGTAACCCAGACCCAGAAAGACAAATACAGTATGTACTCTTTCATAAGTGAATATTAGATGAACAGTTCCTTTTTAAAAATTCCTTGAGAATTGTTTTCATTGGTTCCTGTAACTGTGTAGTGAAAATGATGCACCTGGGTGTTAAAATAGCCCTGCCAGTGCTCCACCACAGGAGACCTTTACAGACCTAGTGTAAATTCAGGAGACTAGCCGGGCGTTGGTGGCGCACGCCTTTAATCCCAGCACTCGGGAGGCAGAGGCAGGCGGATCTCTGTGAGTTCGAGGCCAGCCTGGGCTACCAAGTGAGCTCCAGGAAAGGCGCAAAAGCTACACAGAGAAACCCTGTCTCGAAAAACCAAAAAAAAAAAAAAAATTCAGGAGACTAAGGCATTAGTGACACAAAAATGTTAATTGGGCTATTATTGTTTCCCACAATTATTTGAAAGCTACAGTAAGGAGAAAATTTCAAATCATACAACTTCAAAACCACAATTTGTAAAACTTAATGAAAGGGACTTATAAAGAATTAAACTACAAAGCAGATTCTAACTTGAACACCAGATTGAGACTAGGATGTAGCAGGAAACTTAACAGGTCTTATTAATAAAAACAAATCCACAGCCAGGTATTGGGGTGAATGCTGGAATATCAGAGAAGCAAAACAAGCCACAGCTAACCTCACCTGGCCAACTTCTCAGCTGATCTTGTTTGCTCAGCCTGGAAGCCTCTGTGTCTTCATATCCAAATGGCTCTCAGCTGAACTGTGCTGCTCCAAAGCCTGAAAGCTTAACCAGCCAAATGCTTCTAGTTTCTGGTCTCCACGCTTTATATATCTTTCTGTTTTTGCCATCACTCCCTGGGATTAAAAGCTCACTTCTTGGGGTTAAAGGCTTATGTCACCATACCTGGCTGTTTCCAATGTAGCCTTGAACTCACAGAAATCCCAGATGGATTTCTGCCTCTGGAATGCTAGGATTAAAGGCGTGTGCTACCACTGCCTACCCTAAGTATCTAGTGGCTTTTCTGTTCTCTGACCCCAAATAAGTTTATTAGGGTGCACAACATTTTGGGGAACACAATACCACCACACTAGGATGCTAGACACACCAAGAAGGAGCTGTAGTTCAAAGCCAGCCTTGCATATCTGACACTCTGTCTCAAAACAACAATGGCAAAAAACAAAAAACAAAATCAAAACCCATAAGAATTCATATTAAACCAAAACACTAATATTAAATGGGCATTTCACTTTTTAAAAAAAAAAGCACAATGAAGTAACCCCTCAAAAAATAAACCTCACAGGTTCCATCTCTCATTTTAAGTTAAGCATCATGAAGTATAGCTGCATTGTTGATAAGTCCTTCCTAGCAGGCAAGAGGCTTCCTGATGGAGATGAGTGACTTTCCTGATCTGGTCACTGGTGACCGTGCCCCAATACCCAGCAGAGTCAGACTGTGAGACTCAAGACTCCAGGACTCTGAGGGCCTTCTAGGGCTCCACTGACCCTTTTCTACCCCTTCCCCTCACTCCCTCCTTTTTGGGCCCCACCTATCAAGGACATGCTTTCATCTAATTGGGAGATCGAGTCTATCTAATTAATCTTCTTTATGATTATTTTTCTTTTGTAGTTGGATTGATTCATAGTTCTTTCTGTGAAAACAAAAATACTAATCATAGAAGTACTAGAAGAATTCATTAATTCATTGATCAAATTATTTAGTATAATTGTTTACATGTACTCACATACTGTCTGTGTTTTATTTTGTGTATAATTTATTCAGTGTACATAAGTGGTTTGTTTCAGTGAGCATATTTTAGGTGTATGTTTAATTACATTTCTGTGTGTCTTAGTATGTATACTTTATTGTGTTTTGGTTTTTATTGTGCATACTGTAGTGTGTGAATTTCATGTGTTTGCATGTTTATTTGTGTGCAATATAAGGTGTGTCTTTTAATTTATGCATTTTCTTCTCTAATTCTGAAATAGCCCAGAGCAACCTCTAATCAATCCTGTCCACAAGGCTGAGCATGAATTTCAGTGTCCTTGTTTGGTCTTTCTGTTACATCAACCAAACTTTTTCAAAACCATATATTATTATGTTCAATTGAAGAAGCAATGATAAATATCTCTGGGCCACGCAGTGGTGATTGCTTTCCTTGGAGGCTGATTGAAAGGAGATTGAGGGGTAGATACTGTGGTCTCTGATTGAAGATTCAGACCATCTTGGTAGGGCTATCAGAGTACATCCCTGCCTGCATTCACACCTTCAGGACTTCAGACCTCATCTTGCATCTTGACTCCATCTCTGGGGCTTTTTTTTTTTTTGGTGTTTCTCAGAAAGGTCCAGATGTTTCCCAGGATGAGTAGGAATCATTATAGCAAGATTGCCTTGTACTCCTGATCCTCACATCTGTGTCTCCCAGCTGCAGGAATTGCAGCTGTGCACCACAATGCCTGCTCTGCACAGAAGTTTCTAAGAGCATTTGGGATCACTTGTCTGTTTTTTAAAGATGGCTTTTAGTCCTCAGGTTGGAAGGAAGGAAGGGAGGGAGAGAGGGAGGGAAGAAGAAAGGAAGGAAGGAGAAAGAAAAACACATTAGTGCTTGTGCAGTGACTCTGTGAATTGGTTCTTATACTTTGAACAATCTCAGTTCATTCTTTTCCCTGGGTGGAGATCTAATCAACCTGGAAATATCCTATTACATATCCTTTACTGAGGCAGGGAATTGCTGATAATTACAGTCAGCTCAGGCTACATAATGCATTCCAGGTAGGCTTCAGCTACACTGTGAGATTTTATCTACAAAAAAAAAACTTTCAAAATAAATATTGTAAGAAAGATGAATTTTAGAGCTCAGAGTTTGTGGCAAAGTGTCATGGATGGGCCAGGGACCTTGGTATAAACTCAGAATTTCAGTTTCTGTTATGGTGATCTGATTCAATCAAACTACAGATGTAAATGCCAAATGGAATACAATGTGTGGAGACTTTATTATACAATCAGATGGCAGCTTGTGCTGAGAGGCGGGGCTATAAAGGGAAAGTGTGAGGGGAATAGGGAGTGTATGGTTTGTGATGACCAGGCAAGACACTCTTATCCTTGGCACCTGGAATGACTCCCTCCTCCTGTGGGAAACAGAAGAACTGTCAACAGTGTCCATATCAGGTAAGTTATTCCTCACCATCATAACACCCCTTCTCACGCAGCCCACAGGGTCTCTCATTTCATCTTAATTTTTCTGGGTTTTTTTTGGTTGTGTGTTTGTTAAGTGTGGCTATACTGAAGCAGCAAAACTCCAACAGCCCAGCTTAGCTTAGAATTACGTATGTAGCTACCTGGAGACATTGAAGGCTGTATTGTGGGACTGGCTTTGGTGATGGCACGAAAGGTTCAACATAGGTAACTGAGACTGCAGCAGTAGTATATGGAGGGAAGGAAGTGAATACAGAGTTCAGAGTGTGGTGCAACTTGAATTAGAGGTGTCTGAGAAATGAGATAATGGAAAAGGCCAACGGTGTGTGGAGCACAGCACGTAAGAGATTCAGTCAGCACGGAAGGACTTTGTTCCTGCCTTATCTCCCAGCCACTAGGAGAGGAAACATACTGGATTAAAGGATGGAATAAAGGGAAGTTGAGTTTTGGGGTTAAAGTAGATTATAAATTGGGTCTGCTGTCATCTGAATCTCCTTCCTGTTTGACCCACAGAAAGATGAAACTGGAAGTGCTCAATTTGCAGTTTTCCCACCATAATTTTTGGAAGATATGAGTTGGAACAGAGTATGGTAACTTCTCATCAGATGCTTCGACGAAGACACAACCAGTGGGGAATCATCCCAGATGAAATGGGGAAGAGGCTGTAACTGTATAGACAAACATTTCTGTCCAGTCCAGCCAATCATGTATATTAATAAAGTATTTCTTTTAATGGTCCAAGCAGAGAAATGATGCACTACATATGACCTGTAAAAAACAGGAGTTAAATCTTTATGACTACATTTGAACACTACAAGCATTATTTTACATGCAAAAAACAGGAGTTTTGGTTCATCCCTGTTTATAATCCCCAAGATCTACTAGACATAATAAGGATGGACTCTGTACAGGAAATGAATATGGATACATGCAGGAACATGGTCACAATTGCATTGATATCCCTGGCCTGGTCCATGAGAGAAAATTTCAGAAATCACTTCTAAATGAAATCTACGTACCTTTGGCATAGCTTGGATACCGAGGAAGAGAAGACTGGTGGTTTACAGAGATCATTCCTCTGTTCTCCAAACTCAACAAGCTCCACCATGTTTATTTGAATGTCTACTTCCTGAATGAACACCTGGAACTAGTGCTCAAGTGAGGCAGGATTGAGAACTTCCTCTACCAGCCAGAACAGTGCCTTTCTGGGTTACATTAAACATTACTGCCCATATATGACTTCCAAGGCACTGTGGAGTTCACATTGACGTGGAATTTAATATTTGATATAGTAATCTTGCTGTTGTTACTTTAGCACCTTGAGTTGTCTCCTCAGTAAATTCAGACTGTCATATATTTGTGCTCTAGAAAATGTCTGTACTTGGGAACAAGATGAAGGGAAAACTGATCTACAGAGGCTAGATCACTTATATCACAGGTTGCCCCATGTCAACTCTGTCTTCAAATCTGCATGAACTAGATCCATTTGCTTCTGGTTCCTCTGGGTTAAAGGCTATTTCAGCACAAGAAATGTCTGAGTAAAAGGGAAATGAGTGACAGTGGTTAGGGACACTGGAGAAGCCCTTTGAGGAGGACAGAGGCTGTGCTAGGAAGGTGGGTTTCAGTGAGTACAAGGTTGGCACACCAAGGATGGTTCTAGGTGTGTGTGTGTCATGGTTGGTCCTTCTGTGTACTCCTGCTGACAGCATCTGTCCACTAATGTGGATTTGTGCTTGATCATGAGAAGGGAACTGTTGAACTTAGCGCAGAAGCACTCACAGTTTAGTCTTGTAAGGTGAAGTGAATGGGATCAGGAATTCAAGGCCAGGTGTAGCAAGCAGATTTAGGATATTGAGTAAAGTGTCCATATGATGTGACCCCATTTTAATGAGAGTGGAGTAAAAAGGTGGGACAGCAGATTCTGGAAAACTACTAGTGACTCATGGAGCAGTGCTATATCCTTCTGTGAGTAGGCTTACAGTTTTGCAAGATTGCTAAAAGGGAGGCAACAAAGGCTGAGGGAACCTTTACCTTTTCCCACAGGCATTGGATAATGTCCAATTTGTATTGGAGGATGAAGGATGCTTAGAAGTAACAGTGATTTGTGGCCTCCTCTTTGAGGATGTAGAGTTCTGGGTTGTTTTCTGTTGTTGTTGTTGTTGCTGTTATTATGTTGTTATTTTGAGAAACAAAGAACTGTATACTCATGTGTGGGAGCCCATTTTCAGGTTCCTCATGGCTTTACTCAGCAGATCTGCATAGAGAGGATGATTAGGACCCCAGGCTTGAGTGCAGGTGTCTGAGATGGTCTGCACTTGGCTGTGCTGGGTGGGGGGAGTCTTTTGCTCCACCCCTTGGTGTTTCTATAAATGCCTTAGGACAGAGACAGTCAGGGCTCATTGGAAAAGGTTCCAGGCCCTCTCGAGGCTATCCTTTATTTTCTATCTGTTTATCTCCACTATCTAAATCCTTCTATCTAATATTTCCTGCTGCTCGATCTCAAGAAAACTTTGGGGAACTGTGAGGTTGGTGGGTAAATGCCCTGCACCCATGGATATTCTGGCACTCATTATATAGAACAGGATGGTATCAAAAACATGAAAATCTACCTAGTATGCCCTTGGGGTACTGGGATTATAGGTGTTCACTACCATACATGTGAATCTGATTGTGGATTATTGAATAAGAACAGTCTGCATGCTGGGAGATCCTCAATATTCTGAGACAACATTATATGTGGAAACTTCTGGATCTGACTGATATTAAGTATATCACCATGTCTGGTTTTGTTGGGTTTAGGAGATTACCAATGCTCTGAATGTTGAGGTACATGATCTAGAGTTCAAAAGGTGTCTTAACTAGGTGGTCAGACCCAGTATTAAAAGTGAAAACAGAAGAAAATAATAGCCAGTGTCTGGAAAGTCCTAAAATGTCCAAGGAAGACAATGTTCTACATGAGTTATTTAAAACTGATCCCATTTGAAGTGGGATCAGAATTGGTGAACACAGGAATTTATGGTTGAGGGTGGGAAATGGAAATGATTAAGGTGAGTGCTTACCTGCCATGCAGGAAGTCTGGGTTGGATTCACAGAAATGAATGAAACAGGCTAGGAGGTATACACCTGTCTTTCTGCTACTTGACAATTAAATATTGGAGATGTGAAGTGATATCCTTAGCTACATGGATGGGGACTCCACAGACACTATGGGCCACAGGAGACTTTATTTCAATACAATACAAATACACAAAATTCCTAGTTCACGTTAGGAATTTAGGATGTAGTCTAAAACACAAAGGTTTAAGTGACTTATTCATTGTAGTTTTCCTTTTTACAAGTTTTTCCATTGTTTTTTCTTTACAGGCATATCTATTTTTTTTTATTCATAGGCATATCTGTATGTAGTTTGGAAATGTAACTCAGATCCTTGTACAACTTAGGTAAGTGTTCTACCAAAGAACTATGCCCCAGACCCTTCAACTGGTCTTTTAAGACATGGTGATCTCCAGCCATGCATGACTTGGAAGAAACTACTCCTTCTTCAAGCTCCACAGTCATGGGCTGAAAAACCATTGTCTTACATGTCGCCATCCTCACTTCTTCCTTCTTCCCTTGTCATCTGCTGTTTTCTCTCTTTCATTTCTCAATCTGCCAGGATCTCCTGTGGCCTTGAAATACAACATCACAGGAATCCATCTCAGAGCATTTCTCTTCCCAGGCCTCACAGTGGTGGGATTACATTTTTACAGGGCAACTGGTTTCTTGACTTGCTGGGGGATAATTCTGATGCACAAGAACTGTATGAAATTAGAGTCATCCCATTCTTTTCTAACTGTTTTGAGGATTGTTCTCATGACACTGTCCACATAAGTATGTACTAGTGGGTGCTGTTGACATCATACACTTTCCTTCCTCATCCCTTTTACCTTACACTACAAATGCATATCCCACATGTGGCTTTGAAGACTGAACTGAACAAAACACTTAGATCCACTTTGAGATTTCTCATCAGGTAAAGTTTCTGCCTGAAGCTTTTCAATGTTTGACTTCATTTGGTGGAAGGAAAGAATACCCTGAAAAATAGTAAAATTGGAGAGGTGTTGCATGGGGGATTCTCAGTTCACTGGCTTCCTATCCACCCAAAAACAATGGTTCAGCTCATTAGGTTAAATTTCAGTGATAATGACCTTTCTATACCTGTCCGGAAGCAACTTCTGCTCCACACAGTCAAGCTGTGTAAGCTGCCCATCTGGAGTGCTATAATGACATGGACAAAGGACTTATAGAGAATTTTAATCCATTTTGTCCTGAGACACTGTGTATACTCATGGAAAAAGTCTCCCAGAGAGGTACTTTTGCTACAAGCATCAGGTATAAATGTTGTCCATCTTAAGCATATTAACTGGAGAACAGATTTTGCATAAATTAGGAAAGGTTAACTCCTGATACTGATAAATGGAAGCCTAGAATGTGGAGAGTTTGAAATCATAAGTAGGGGCTGGGGAGGAGGCTCAGTGGTTATGAGCACTCACTGCTGTTCCAAAGGTCCTGAGTTCAATTCTCACCACCCACATGGCAACTCACAACTGCCTGATGCCCTCTTCTGGTGTGTGGATGTATATGCTGACGAAGTACCCATATAAATAAATAAATAAATCTTAAAAAAAAAGAAATCCTAAGTAAATGCACATTATTTACATAAACATGAATATGTCAAGGACAACAATGCCTAAGACCCACAGGAAAAGCAATCTATTTCCCAGATCTTGGAATAAATATTGAATCTATGCACAAAGTATCATCTCCACTTTGATCTCTAAGATGACTGTAGCTTGAGACTGTCCCACAGTCCTCTAGTTTAAGTAGCTGTTCTCCTACTTTCAATTATATATAATAAATGTACTGAGATTTGGGGTTGCTGATGTGTTTTCATCAGAGCACAGAGGCCACCTTTTTCTCAGCTTTTCTGTACCTGTGTTCATGGTTTACTCTTTCACAAACACCCCAGTGAGGTTACCCTCAAAGCTGTGCAGGTCATGTCGGTCTAGGAATTGGTCACTCATCAGTAGGATCCAGAGCATATGGCTTCACACCATGTTCAATGCATTGGAAATAAAGTACTGTGCAGTTTGCTTAAACCACAGAGACTGAGGTTGACATGGAGAAGAATGGGATGAAGGGACAGGTATCTTTTGCAATCAGAAAGCCTAATGTGCATTTCTAAATGTTCAGGGATCAGAGAAACAATTATTAATTTGAAAATATTGCTTTTGGAAGGGCTGATTTGTAAGTGCTTCTTCGGAATGGTAGCTGTAAAGGAACATACACACAGTGCAAATCTAATTGAGAACTGTCAGGTGTCCACACCAGTAAATGAAAAGTTTAGCTGTTCCCAAGTACAAGATTGGGAAAATCTTGTGGCTTTAAGACTTGAAATATGCAAAGCTATTTCTTCAATGTGGCTGAAGACCCAGAACACTTTCTGCATTAAAACATGTTGGATTATTATTGATATTCCTTTTTTGTCTCTCCATCCTAGCCATCCGCTGCATCTTGATTGAGAGCCCATTCAGTGAATTATGTGCAAAGAACTTTCAATCCAATGAGAACAACACAAGTCTGTTCTTCTGGGAAGGAGATTTTTGGTTTGACATATAATTGCAATCCAGAGTATTCACATTAGATGCTCTGGTATCATCAAACATGACTGAAAATAAAGAAAACATAAGGCAAAGACAGTACACTTGAACAGAAACAGCTTAGATTTGTTACTACTCCTGGCAGAGAAACATAAACAATCTATTGTTCAGAGATGGGAACATAAAGGACAGGGCATCAAGAGTATTTGTGACGGCAAGGTGCATTATATGGAGAATTTTGCATATGCCCAGCACATGAATGTATGTGGTGATATTTTACTTGTGCACTCCAATAAAGTTTATCTGAGGATCAGAGGAAAAAACCAGCCACTATATTAAACACAGAAGTCAGGCAATGGTAGAACATGCCTTTAATCCTAGCATTTGTGAGGCAGAGATTCATCTGGATCTCTTTGAGTTCAAGGCCACACTGGGCACAGAGCCAGGCATGGTGACACAGCACTAGTTAACCATAAAGGTCTGGGGGGGTCTGTACAGACAGACAGGAAGTGATAGAGCTGGGTGGAGAGAGGAAATAAGGCAGAGCACAGAAAGGCACATAGGAATGCGCATACAGGAAGTAGGTCTATCTTTTTGGCTGAGGATTTCCAAGTGGTAAGAATGTGGCTGGCTTCTTTCTGCTTCTCTGATCTTTCAGTTTTCACCCCAATATCTGGCTCTGGGTTTTTTACTAATAAGATCCTTCAGCAATTCACCTTACAAACATGAAGGTGCTTTGAAGCCAAGTGCATTTTAACAAAAGCAAGGCAAGCACAACTGAAATAAAATGGAGCACCACATAATTCTTGCTTATGTTTTCCTGCCTCAAACAGACAGTTTTAATCTCTCACTGTTCTTGCAGAAAGGGGTTGATGTGACTTTTTGGATTTTTCAGAAGACACAGAGTGTTAGAAATGGGATTAGCTCAGTAAAGAACCTGAGTGTCTTTCAATATTTTATCCTTTTACATTTGGTGTTTCAATTTACTAGGTGATAGTAAAATTTAGAATAATCCAAGGGCAGGAATAGGTGCGGCTTGTCTATGAAAGCAAGATGCCAAAAGTGTTGCTGGGGAAAGTCAAGATGGCGGCTGCCGCTGGTGGGCCGTGTGTGAGAGCAAAATAGGATGATGAACTGATGTGGAAGTAAGAGGAACAGGGCCACAGAGAAAGACGTCAAAAAAGGTATACAGAAAAAGTAAAAGATAAAAGCTCAGAGAAAAAAGATAGAAGGATTAATTTAAGTTAAGAAAAGCTGGCTAGAGCATCAAAGTTTCTCTGCCTTCCTCAGGAATCCACGGTTTGGATCTATCCTTCCTGTGCAGTCTCCCCAGGCCTGCGGGTGAGCGGATCGGCGGGCGCACGGGTGAGAGGCGTGGTACGAGCTGCGTAGTCGTAGCGAGCACAGGGAAGGAGCAGCGGCCGGGGGCTCCCCGGGTGACCCTTTGGGGCACGGCAGAGCTGGGTGAACTCAAGAAGAGGAGCTACAAGGATCAGGGACACCTGTACCCGCACAGTGGATGTTAATCACCTTGCTGATTGCTTCTCAATTGGGAACTAGTGGAGAGCACAGCACCCTGTGAGACCTGAGCTCCGTGGCAGGGATCAGTGCAGCTGTGGCTGCAGAGGCAATGAGGGAGGACACCGCGGTGCTTGCAGGAACCTGAAGGATCGAGGAGCCAGAGAAGGAGGAAGACATCAGGGGCCAGCCACCCAGCTATACAGCAAGCCACGGAGTAAGAGGTGTCTTTGGATCCTGTATTTCAAGAAGCTCTCAAAAGAACTTATTAAGACCACACAACCACCGAACCAGATCACCAGAATCGTAAATATATACCTCACTGACTGAAAACAGGGGTGGTCAGCTTGCCCAGAGAACCAGATTTTTAGTTTCTTATTTCCCGGTGCTTGAAGTTTCTCATTTCTGAGGCTTAGAGGTGTAAGCCTGAAGGGTTAGGGTCTCACACCATCTGCACTGAGCAAAGAAAGAGATGAGTAGACGCCGGCGGAAAAATACAGGCAACAACATAAAGACTTATATGACAACACCAGAACCTACTGACCTTACAATTGTAAGTCCTGAACATACCAAGGCAGAAGAAACAGAAGAAATTAATCCTAACAATGACTTAAAGAAGATGATAGAGGCCCTTAAAGAAGAAATAAAAAATATTCTTAAAGAGGAAATAAAAAATTTCCTCAAAGAGGAAATGAAAATCTCCATTAAAGAGGAAATAAAAAATTCCCTTAAAGAGGAAATGAAAAACTCCATTAAAGAGGGAATAAAAAATTCTCTTAAAGAGGAAATGAAAAACTCCATTAAAGAGGAAATGAAAAACTTCCTTAAAGAGGAAATAAAAAATTCCCTTAAAGAAATGGAAGAAAAAGCAAACAAAAAATTGGAAGAAAGCAAAGAAAGCCAAGAAAAAATAATTAAACAGATGAAAGAAACATTCCAAGATCTGAAAAAAGAAATTGAGACAACAAAGAAAACACAAGCTGAGGGAATGCTGGAAATAGAAATCCTGACTAAACGAACAGGAACTACAGAAACAAGTATAACCAACCGAATACAAGAGATGGAACAGAGAATCTCTGACACTGAAGACACAATAGAGAAAATAGATTCGTCAGTCAAAGAAAACACTAAAGACAAAAAAGTCGTAACACAAAACGTCCAAAAAATCTGGGGCACCATGAAAAGACCAAACCTAAGAATAATAGGGATAGAAGAAGGAGAAGAATACCAACTCAAAGGCACAGAAAATATATTCAACAAAATCATAGAAGAAAACTTTCCTAACCTAAAGAAAGAAATACCTATGAAGATACAAGAAGCTTACAGAACACCAAATAGGCTGGATCCAAAAAGAAAGTCATCTCGCCACATAAAATCAAAACATTAAACATACAGATTAAAGAAAAAATATTAAGAGCTGCAAAGGAGAAAGACCAAGTAACATATAAAGGCAAACCTATCAGAATAACACCAGACTTCTCAATAGAGACTATGCAAGCTAGAAGGTCCTGGACAAATGTTATGCAGACACTAAGAGACCACGGATGCCAACCTAGACTATTATATCCAGCAAAACTCTCAATCACCATAGGCGGAGTAAACAAAATATTCCATGATAAAACCAGATTTAATCAATACCTATCCACAAACCCAGCCTTACAGAAAGCACTAGAAGGAAAAATCCAACCTAAAGAAGGAAGATGAAGTCCTCAATACAGTCTGAAGAGGATGATTTTGTTCCAGAACTACATAGAAATGTTCACCCCCGAGAGGCCCGATTGGGAAGAAACACTTAGTGCGATGATAAACCAGTTTCATGTACTGCGTACATAGTATATGTAAGTAAAGGTGACTGAAGAATTACTCACAGGAAAAGAGTACAGTATGTTTTGTTGCTTTGTATGTTTATTGAGTAGATGTTTCCAGGTACTGTTTTAGATGCTGTAGGTAGAGAGGTAGAATATAATGTGAAATAACCATTGCTGGCTGTATGAAAAGGCTACAGATGGCCTTTGTGAGAAGGTGAGATATGAGCAGACACTGGAGAGTGTAAAGGAGCAATAGTATGCTTATCTGGGAACACATTAGGTAATGGAAGAACAAGTTAAATAAAGGCTATGTCATAGAATTAAAAAAATAAATTAATTAATGCACAAAAGAACCGAGTAGCTGCCTTGTCAAAATGACAAGGTGGCCAGAAATGGTGGCCAAGTTTATGAATAAGTGTTCAGTGTCAATTGTTGTCAGGGAAATGCAAATCAAAATCACAATGGATTATCAGGGTACCTGTGTTACCTAGCAAGGAAACTGAATAGAAGCAACAACATGATGTCATTGGTAGGAATGTAAATTGTTTTACCCACTGTAGAAAACTGTATGTTGATTCTTAAAAGAGAAAAAAAATGTGGTACTATTATATATATGACTGAGCAGCACCACATATGCTTATATAGCCCAAGAATTTGTTTTTTCACAGCTGTTGTGTGATATTCTGTTTGTGTTCTGAAAAATAAAGCTTGCCTTGAGAAAAAAAAAAAGAAAGCAAGATGCCATGGGCTATATCCTCAGGCTTCACAATGAAAATGTTTAAGTATTCATTATAAAATGC